>VUQH01070332.1:0-13285 GCA_015106775.1 Etroplus canarensis
CAGAGATTTTCTTCCAAGGAAATATATATATATCTCCGCCCAGTGGGTACGGGAAGTATTCAGACCCCTTTAAATTTTTCACTGTGTCATTGCAGCCATTTGCCAAAATCAAAAAAGTTCATTTTATTTCTCATTAATGTACACTCAGCACCCCATCTTGACAGAAAAAAACCAGAAATGTAGAAATTTTTGCAAATTTATTAAAAAAGAAAAACTGAAATACCCACAGTGTCTACACACACACACACATATAGGGTACAGTTTATATTTTATTCCTTAAATATAACTGAGTGAGCAGCGGGTAGAATGGTGGTGCACTGTTGCCTAACAGCACAAGGGTCCAGGTTCCAGCAGCTGGCTAGCCTGGGCCCCTCTGTGTGGCGCTTGCATGTTCTCCCCATACTTGCGTGGGTTCTCTCCAGGTGCTCCGGCTTCCTCTCACAGTCCAAAGACATGCAAAGGGGGCTAGGTTTATTGGCGATACTAAATTGACCATAGTTATGAACGATTGTTTGGCTCTGTGACAGACTAGCGACCTGTTCAGGGTGTACCCCTCCTTTCACCCTATGACAGCTGGGATAGGCTCCAGCACCCCCGCGGCCCTCAATTGGATAAGCGGAAGGAGATAAGACACTGAGCATACCCAGCAAACATTTTTTTAGATGTTGAATGAAGGTTTTTGTCATCGTCTAGTCATGGTTAAAAACAGTCCTAAAATGAAAGTTGGACCAACATTGCAATATTCACAAACACATGGCATGGACGTATTTTTAAATGTTGCCTCCACACTGTTGTTGGACCAAATAAAGTATTTTAGAGAGAAAGAATGAGAAGGGAAAATACAAAAAGGATGCACTGGGGAGGTGTCTTGAACAAGCAACCTCCATCTTTATCTGATCCTACTGAGCTACTTCACACTCATTTTAAATTGTGGCATCCCTAGACTTATGATGCTGACATCAGGGACAAAGAGGTGATGATTCAAATTGCAATAATCTGACATACATTTCTTACTCTGTGCAAGACGGTCTGTCCCGACCTCTTTTCTAGGTTGAAACAACATCTGACTCTACATTTCATTTTTTCCAACCACTTTTGACCCGGTAGGTGATGTCGTGATTTCAACCATGTTTGCTGGGTAAGAATACAAACTTCCTCTATGTTTAGATACATACCTCTCATAAGCCCAAAACAAGATGTACTGTAATGAAAGATGTATAGCTTTGTTACAAACAATTGTACAACTGAAAAAACAACTTAAAATATGTAGGACACATACCGTTCAGGAACGTGTCACTCAGTCAGCACATTATGGTAAAACTATGTATCAAAACAAATACTTTTTTGTCATGCAATGTTTAACTCTGCACTTCATATTTTAAAAAGTTATACAAAGAGCATGTTCTTGTTATCACATTAACCTGTTCACAAAAAATTAAAAGTAATCTGTAACTGTAAATCACTTCCATCGTCTAATTTCCAAGCAATTACATCAGTGGTTGTCAAACTGTGGGGCAGAGCCCACTGGTGGGATGCAGAGTCACTGCAGGTGATGCACGAGTGGAAAAATATGAACTGAAACTAAGGGGAATAAATATGTTTTTTATATGAAAAAGAAAGAATTTGCTGATGCCATTACGCTTGGATCAGCTTTATTGTTCATGATTAATGAAATTCTGAGGTGGAAAAAGAAAAGAGAACTACTGAATTAGATGTGACTGTGAATGTGAATGGCTTTGGGCTTTCATTCAGCTGATGCACCTTCGGCTGCTCCCTTGAGGTCGCCACAGCGAATTAATCCGCAGTGGTAATTTGGCAGAGGTTTTACAGTGAATGGCCTTCCTGACGCATCCCTCCATGGTGAGAGAAGCTTGTGTGCCCACATTCAGTTGCTGATACTTAATTGAACTCCAACCAGTTTTCTACGTGATCAAGCAAAATGTTATGAGTATCAAAGCTGAACAAAGCTGACTACCTTTAGGTGTAATACTGCTTAGCGTCAACAGGCGCAAACCCAAAACAACCAACCAACTAAACCATACTATAAAGTTTGAGCTTCAAAGATGTCAGATGTTTTCCATTTTACAGAGAACAAATTGTATCCTATCTCGGTGAAATTATTCATATTAACACTGTACCCATGTGGCAAAACTTAGCATATTAAAATGACAAAGTATCATTTAATGTCATATTCAGACACATCAAAATCTACCACAGTGAAAGACACAGTTACTTTTAGACATTCTTGTTTCTTTATCAAAATTTGAATATTATTTTAAAAAACAGAGTATATTTTTAAAGAAATGTCAGTTTACTTTTTCTTCAACTATTTGTATCCTTCCAGTTGACATTAAAGCACTTTTACCTTCTTAAGACTGGAAAGATGCCAGCCTGAACATGTTCAAGGCTGGTCTCTTTGAACAGCTGTAATGAGGTCACCTTCGCTTCTCCACTGCATTTAGGAACAAATCAAGTCAAGTATTTCTATAGCGCCAATTTACAACAAAAGACGCCTCAAGGAGCTGCACAGTGTAAAGTATTAGAGAGAAAACACCGACAATCAGACGATACCTTATGAACAAGTACTTGGTGTATGTGGGAAGGAAGAACTCCCTTTTAACAGGAAGAGACCTCCGGCAGAACTGGGCTTAGGGAGGGGTAGCCATCTGCCTCGACTGTTTGGGGGTCAGGATTCAGATATTTTATTAGTACATCCTATACCTCGCCTGTTCCAATCAGCTCTGTCTGTCCTGCTCTCCATCCTTCCTTAGTAGCCTCTGTAGTAAGATGTTGTAGTCTACTGTATTGAATGCTGCACTGAGGTCTAGAAGAACAAGCACATTTAACTTAGGCTACTTGAAAGTCTTAAAAGACATGAAAACTCACCTTTATACTTTGATAACAAGTCCCCAAATTTCAAAATCATCTTTGTTATTTATTTTTCCTGCTTACCTATTAATAATGAACTCAGTTTAAATGGTTTCAGTTTCTCAGTTTTACACATAAAAAGTGTGTATCATTTAAAATTAAAACAGTCTGAATTTTAGCAACCGTAAAAAGCCCATTTCTGTCAATGCTGAGCGGCAAATACCATAACTGTACCTTTAGGCCAGTGTTCAAGGTGATCAGACTCTGTAGTCTCTCTATGGTTAAAATGGGACTTGGCCTGTGGGTGGTCTGAGTTCTTGCAGGTATACTCAGTATTATTAAATTTAATCTACCTGATATGAGTGGAAATAGTGGCGTTTACTTAAAACCACTAATTTTTAAAACCAAAACTCAATTTTTTTACACCAGGCAACAGATTTTGATTCTCCTGTTTGTATGTGAAAAAGGCTAGCTGACCTCACATTGTTTTTTGTTTTTTTTTTTCCATTCTTACTTTGGTTTCATTAAATGATAAACAGATTATATTTTAAAGAAGTCACAATAAACTCATTAAATCTGAAAAACAGGATGTGAGTATTCCCATAGTGCAGTGATTTTTACACACTGCCCTTACAAGTAAAAGGTCCCTGGTTTGATTCCAGGTGGGGACACAAGCCCCTCTCATCATAGAGGGTTGAGTCAGGGAGGGCGTTCGGTGTAAAATCTCTGCCAAATTACCAATGGAGATTAAGCTGCTGTGGCGACCCCTCGGGGAGAATCAGGGGGGAGCAGCTGAAGATACAAATGTAAAAGCAGGGGATGCATGTAGTAATGATTTGTATTTTACATTTTAATGCTGAGTATAAATCCATATAATTTTCGCTTTCAGAAACATTAGAATTCCACTCTTCTCTTTTGCCAAAAGAGTCACAGTCCCAGGTTTTGGTTTTAGCTTCTGGTATTGACTTTACGGTTACAGAAATATTTTTCAGTTTCTGTTATTTTGCTTCAATTTTCAGCTTGATTTTTAAAAAATGCATAGTCTCCTCCGTGTATACTTTTACCGCCAACCTTTTTGTTCCTTTGTGATTTCCTGCTCCTCCCTGATTGTTATTACCTGTTGATTCCTCCTGTGCCCTGCCCTCACCTGTGTCCTGTTCCCTAATCAGTGCTCTGTTCATATACTCCTCTTTTTGCCATTTGTCAGTTTTATTCCCTGGTTCATAAATTGCTCTGCTCATGCTTCTGAGAGCCTTTGTTGTTTCTTTTGGCGCTTAATTATGGCTATGTTAAACCACCTCCATATAAAATTGTGTAATTTTGTTGGCTTCAGGCCTTACTGAATACATTAGGTTCAGGGTAGCTTCCACATTCAGCGCTTTTCAGTCAGATCTACCCCTCACTCGGGTTTCAGAATATCATGACGGTAATGTAAAAATACCCGGCTCGAGATCACAAAATGATTGTTGATCATTTAAGAAGTCTATAGGTGAGACTGAAATTTAATCTGAAATGATGCAGAAGTTCTTTTAGCAGTAGCTTTAACAAAGTGGGATCTGAATAAAGTACTGCTCAATGAACAATTCTGCATTTAAAGCAGTGAATTAGTGAAGGTCATTCTTCCACTGTCAGTAACCCAGGCAATGCAACACTTGTTTGATTTAATGAAAAATGGCAATACTGCTAAAAACTTTTTACTAAGCCAAAAAAATGTTACACTGGTTTAACCTACCAGCAATGTACTCATTTGAGAAGTGTTTTGCAAAACCTTAATATGCAGATTAACTAGTAAATATGCAGAATGTAATTTGTAAAAACATCTTTTTTACTATCATTACTAATACTTAGTATGCAAAGCACACAGACCTATTCATTAATTAGTGAGATGAAACAAAAGGAAGCAGCCAGCAACGCATACCACATATCAATCTGGACTCCAGCTAGTACACCATCTAACTGAGGGGTTCTTTCCATAATAGTGATCATTTTCTATGTCTCTAATTGATGTGTGATTCAGAACTAACATGGAGAGCTATAAAAACTACAACTTTCCAGCTGGTTATACAACTGCCGAGTACATAGATTCCCTTCAGACGTTTGAAGTAAGAGATGGCGACGTCTTCCTCGTCTGTTATCCGAAGTCAGGTCAGTGAAAAATCTCTTTAGAATCACATGATATTGCTCTGGTCAGCTTCAGTAAGCCCTATTAATTTCTTTGTCAACAGGCACCTTATGGACTCAGCAGCTTATTATCTCCATTTATGAGCAAACTGGACATCTGAATGAACATTTACTTAACCACCAGAAGATGCCGTGGCTAGAGTTCATTCAGGTTGATTATGCTAGCCACCACGCATCTCATCCAGGCTCTCATGCCTCAAGGACTGAAAGAAAAGAAGGCAAAGGTCAGTACTTCTCAGAAGCTCAATTCTTCCTGTAACAAATCTGATATTTTCTGGGTTAACTGAAAATAAAGATAAATTTGCTCTAGAAAAGCAGTTCTATTAAATGCAGAGGAAAGGCAACAAATGATTATCTTTTAGAGGCAGGAGAAATCAAATGTTTCACACTTCTAACATGCTGACAAATGTTTTTAAAAATCATTTTACAAAATTAAACCAATGCAAAGGAACCAAAAAAATAGAGTTCCCTGAATAGCGGCTTAAGGCAACCTCCAATCTACCCTGTTGTGATAGCTGTACAGTATAGCAATTTAAATTTTATATAAGCTTAAAGTTTGCATTATTAAGGGTGTATGTGTTTGACCATGATACATTTCAAAACTTTCTACCTTTAATGTGGCCTGTAACCTGGACAATTCAAATGAAAAAACAAATGTTACATACAGTAAAATAAGCTGGCTGTACAAGTACTGCATCCTAAAACTAATCTCCCAGATTCTACATATGTCTGGTCTATGGGGTAGGATTGCAAGATGGAAGCCTTTTCGCACAAAGAGAAACATCTAGGCCTAGCTAAAATTTGTGTATAAAAACAAAAAAATTCCCAAAAGCATTTGGAAAAATGTGTTGCGGTCTGATGAAACTAAAGCTGAAGTTGTTCTTCAGAATTCCAAAAGGTATGTCTGGTGCAAAAATAACTGCAAGAACTGCATACCCACGGTCATACATGGTGGTAGCATCATGCTTTGGGTTGTTTGGTTTTTCAGCTGGAACTGGGGCTTTAGTCAAGGTGGAGAGACTCAAAAATACCAAATACTAGTCAAATTTGGCCTAAAACCTTCAAACGACTGTTAGACAGGCTGAAGCTAAAGAGGAATTTCGCCTTTCAGTATGATAATGACCACAAGCATACATCAAAACTGGCAAAAGAATGGCTTCACCAGAAGAAAATTATAGTTTTGGAATGGCCCGGTCAGAGCCCAGAGCCCTAAATTCAATTGAATATCTGTGGGGTGACCTGAAGAGGGCTGTGCACAAAAGATGCCCTCACATCCTTTGCAAGGACTAGTGGGCAAATAATGCAAAGTCAATATGTGCCATGCTGAAAAACTCCAACCCAAAAAAACAATGCTGTAATTAAAACAAAAGTTGCTTCAACAAAGTATTAATTTTAAGGCACACACACTTATGCAACCAGTTCATTGTAAATACCCCCCCCCCCAACAGATTTGTTTTCAGCTGAACTGTACAGGTTATAGATCACTGGAATTTTAACAGGGGTATGCAGACTTTATATATCCTCTGTACAAAGCAGCTCTTAAAATTAGCGGCAGTTGGGAAACTACGCTGTCAAATAAGACATTTCCAAACGCTACTATTTTGTATTAAATATTTTTCAAAGCCCCTTCTGTTTTTATTGTGACTTACAATTTATTTCATAGCAGTAAAAAAAATAAACATGTCGAACATGTCATTAAAATCGTCAACTAAACAAGTCATTTCTTCAGTTGAAGCAAATACACATTAGCGCTGTTATTTATTTCATAATTTTTTGCAGTTTGTCAAGTCAGGTGGGCCAAAAAATGTACATTAAAATCATAACTTTTGCATTTTTACTTTTTGTCTGTCGTAGAAATGGATGTCTACATTCTCAGGTTTAAACTCGTGTTATCACTAAATAGTAAATTATTTGAGTTATTGGGAGTGTGGCATTTGGAATGCATGAAAGCCTTCTATAAACTGTAACAGACTGGAATCGTTGCAATTTTTGTTTCAGATCGTGTATGTGATGAGGAACCCGAAGGATGTCGCTGTCTCTTACTATCACTTTAGCGAAACCTTCAAAGATCTGATGACTTCTGCGAATTTCGAAGAGTTTTTCGAGTGGTACCTGATGGGACGCTGTAAGATTCCTTATCTCAACTATCTGCAAAATGACAACGATGATCAAATAGTCCATTGCTGTTAAATATTAACCATCTGATCAGAAAGTAAAATGTATTCAGATGTTTTTACAAATTGCATTCTGCATTTACTAGTTACTCTTTTGCAAAACACTTCTCAAATGAATACATTGCTGGTAGGTTAAACCAGTGTAACTAATTTCTTTGGCTTATGTCAAAAGCTGTCTCGATTTATCTTGATTTAGGAGATGCAGTTTATCTCTAAAATCACCAAGTCTTTATTTAAATAAAACATCTGAGGGTGGAAGAAGTAAAATTATTGATGGATTATCATGACTACAGGCCCTTAACACAAGCCCGACACAGGACCTACCGTCTCATTGCAAAGAATGGACACAAATGTCCTTTCTATGCAAAAAGGTTTTGAGCAAAACATCACAAGGCAGCACACTCACATTATGCAATCCTTTCAACTTACATTCCCTTTGTCACCTGTAAACTTACTAAGTTCTAAACTACTTCTTCTTGTAAATGTTATTGGTGGTTGGCAAACAACAAAATAGTGCATTACACCCACCCACTAGTATCCCGTCCACTCGTGTCATCCTTGCGCAGGGCCCGCGACCCTGGCGTCGTCAGCCAAGGCCACAGGCCTCTCGTCTCCTCGAAGTTCTAAACTTGTCTTGTACAATATAAACATCTCAGAGTCAAACACATTCTTCTGAATAAACCAGTGATAAATTCCCTAAAGCTAGGAGCATGTCCAGAGGGAGGGGTGCCACCAGCCCCCCTGAAAGGACTGGCTTCCTCTGATGCTGCCCCACCAATGCCACTAGACTACACTACTTTTTACCTCACAATTCCCAATACCACTGGATGACAGCCCAGATAAGACAAGTAGGAATGTGACTTAGTACATTTACTTTAGTGAAGTACAGGTTTAATGTATTTGTACTTTAAGGCAAGTTTATTTATAAGCACACTGAAAAACATCTGAATAAAGTGCTGCAGGGCCAAGAGAATATAACTGCTGCCCCCTGTACCCATTTCTGTGTAAAATGATGCAATATTTGAGTGAATTACTAAAAGGAAATTCTAATTGGTGTATAAAGGTCTTTCCCCTTTTACACATGAGTGGTAATATTCTAAATGCAGTCAGATATTTTAAATGAAAGAAGTCAAATGACTGGATGCATTATGCCACTCTGCAGTAGCACCATCATCCTGGTTTGACCATCATCAGGGAGTGGCATTCAAACGCAGACCAGTACAACATCCTCTATCTGACCTACGAGGACAGGATTTTGGTAGGATGTTTTTCCTCCTTTGGTTGTTTATTAGAAAACAGCCACTGTCAATTTAAGGTCTTTTCTCTGGTTTCCTGTTTCTCCTTCAGAACCTGAAGGGAGAAGTGAAGAAGCTCTGCAGCTTCTTGGGGAAAATCCTGAGTGACACTGACATCGATCAAATTGTAGAAAAGTCTAAGTTTGAGAACACGAAGAACAACCCGAAAGCAAACTATGAGCACATGTCACGAGAGCTGTTCAGTGGAAAAATCCTGCGCAAAGGTAATAGTCCTGCAGCTGTGCAAAGAAACATGTAAACAGATTTGGAGTTTTTCCTTTCATTACAGGTCGGATTGGCGATTGGAAGAACATGCTCACTGTCTCTCAGAGCAAAAGAATCGATCAGATGCTTCAGGAAAAACGTGGTGATTTGGATCTGCAGTTCATTTGGGAAAGAGCAGAGCAGCCACAGCAGCTTTTCAGGGTTCCACAGAAACCTTAGTCTGGATTTTATTCACCTAAAAATAAAGCCTTAATTTGTATTAAAATGTTTGAAATCTCTCTTCCTTCAGATGCTCCCATCAGGAGTCACCACAGCGGATCATCTACCTCAATCTCATCCTATCCCTTGCATCCTCTTCCCTCACACTAACCCTCTGCATGTCCTCCTTCACTACATCCATGGATCTTCTCTGTGGTCTTCCTCTTCTCTTGCCCAGCAGCTCCATCTTCAATCTCCTTTGTCCAATATATCCACTATTCATCCTCTGAACATGTTCAAACCATTTCAACCTTGCCTATGATTTTTTTTTTCCCCCCCTCTAAACTTTTAACCCTGAGCTGTCCCACTGATGTACTCATTTCTAATCCTGTCCATTCTGGTCAGTCCCAGCAAAAATCTTCAATTCTGCCACCTCCAGCTCTGCCTCCCATCTTTTTGTCAGTGACTTCGTTTACAGACCGTACACCATGATAGGTCTCGCCACCCTCTTGTAAACCCTGCCTTTCACTCTTGCTATCCTTCTGTCTCAAAGCACCCCTGACACCGACCCTATCTCCATCCTGCCTGCACCCTCTTCTTCACCTCTTGTGCTCTGTCCACTGCTTTGAAATCTCTCTAAAATCTTAAATTTGAAAAGTAGGATTTGATTAAATGTTCTTTGATATTGCAAATTAAAGGCGATTTACCAAATGCCTTTTCATTTGTCATTAATGATTGGCATAACAGAACTGAAGCCAGCACAAGATGACGTAAGAACTATGAATGGTCATCGTTATTAATTTTTTTTTTTCCCCCCCACTGCCTGGTACAATGTAGTGTGCTATGTGTCGGCCCTCTGCCTTGGCCAGGCCTGCTGTGGTTTCTTTCCGGTTTGTCCCTCTGTGTTGCATTACAGATTCCTGGTTTGTGGAGTTAGTTCATCAGTGCAACTAGAAACCTGTGGCCAATCCCCCTGGAGTATTTCTTTCGGCTAATTAAATTTGGTTTCGTTATTTCTCATAGCTCATGAGCCAAAGCGAGACAAATGTAGGTGTGGCAATGGCTCAGTGTGCCAGAGGACTCATTTGGGAGCTGGAGGGTTGCTCTTAGGGCCACTGGCTCCAGACCCACCTGGACCGAGTGGCCATCCAAGACCCAGCACTGGATCTGTATGTAGAGGTAGACCACAGGCCTTGAGCAAGGCACTGACACCCCCGTTTGAAATGGTAGCCTTGCTCGCCGACCTTCCCCACTGCATGCTCCATGGAATAGCGCGTGTGTGTGCATTCAATCTCCAAGTGTCGGCAATTCAAGTTTCCCCAGCTGGGGATTAATAAAGTGGTTTGTTTTTGTCTGGTATTTGGACCTGGGACCTCTTGCACCACCAGAAGGTGGAAATGTGCCACAAAGTTTGGGGCCAACTGAAATAAATTTTCTCATGAGTCAAAGCTGAGGTCCAGTGCAAACTGCTAAAGGTACCACAATCTGCCATTTGAGAGCATCATTTGGAAGGCAGTCCTTCAAGAATATTAATAGTTCTTACTATTTTGTCAAAGCCTTTGACATCTGTGCTGTGACAGCTAACTTACACATAGTTCCCACAGACAAGTTTTTTTTTGTCACGTGACCTCCTTAGCAACGCCATCTTCGTTGGCAAACTGTACTTGTTTATACACACTGCTGTTTATTTTCCCCCTCGTGAATTTTAAACTGTTTTGATGGATTCGACTTGTGATCAAAATCATGGAAAGGCAAAAGGAGAGACTATGGAGGATAGAAAGAGATACGATGAGAAAATTGGCGTAATAGGCGTGGATCCATACTCGTTAGCAAAGAAAAAGCTGAACCGTGAAGTTTCAGCATTGCCACCAATTCAATACTATGACGTGTACTATTATTTTGTGTTAGCACACAGCTTTTATACCAGTGAGCAATTCCAGGCCTGACATATGGATATGTTGTGACGTCATGTGGGAACTATGTATATTATGCAGTCAGTTCACCTCCCTACTAATCATGTATGGACACTTGTGAAGGACCCCCCTGACATCAAATTTAAACTCACTTGGTGAGCATTTTCTCACGTTCGGAATTAATGTTGCAAAGAGCAAGATTTTACTCTTAGTCAAGATTCTTTCTTTAATTTAATCAGGCGGTTTTTGATGTGTAAATCTAACTAGGGAGGAAAAGCAAAAGCAACTAGAGTTGCTAGCAAATATCCCAGAGTCCAAGGGTCCCATGCAAATTGCAAGCACACAAGTTAAAACCAAAAGCACAGCAGCCACTACACGACAAAAAGAAGCGCCTGTAGGCAAATCATCACTTGCATTGCTGCTCCCGTGAGGGGTCGTGACAGAAAATCATTTGCCTCCATCTCACCCTATCCCTTGCATCCTCTACTGTCACACCAATCCTCAGCATGTCCTCCATCACTACATCTATCAACCTTCTCTGTGGTCTTCCTCTTCTCCTCCTGCCTGGCAGAGGAGGAGTAGTGAGGAATAGTGGATATATTGGACGAAAAATGCTGAAGATGGAGCTGCCCGGTAGGTAGAAAAGAGGGAGATCACAGAGAAGGTTCATACATGCAGTGAAGGCGGACATGAAGGTTGAAGTGACAGAAGAAGATATAACATCCCAGATTATCTGCTGTGGTGGTACTAGTTTAATACGAGTGCTGGTTACAGATACAAAAGGGTTGTGCTCATTTTCAGTGTCTGAAAACTTTCCGTTCTTCATTCAACTTTATCCTAAACTCCAGAAGAACAACAAAAACTTCGACTTAATGAGTCAACCCACGGTGTTCAGAGAAAAGAAGTATTAACAGAATATAACCAAGCACAAACATGGAAAGGTCTACTGGTAGTAAACCAGCATATTTAACAAAGGAAGATCAAACCATAATATTACAAAAACTCATAGTACTGACTGAAATCAAACACATACATTAAGACTTGGAAAGTGTTATGTAGCTTAAATAAAATCAATTCAAAGCCAAGAGGGAAAAGTATCAGATAATAGTTATCAGTATCACAGCCCTGCGATTAAGGCACAAGTGGATGAAGGTATTCTGTCACGGGTCTCAAACACGCGGCCCATGGGCTGCATCCGTCCCCGCCCCCGCTTCCGGTCGCCGATTTGATGTCAAAAATATCATGTAATTTGGCCATTTAAACACAATGCGATTATTTAATTCAATGCGTCCACATTTCATTATATAATCGCATTGTGGCGCTTTAAAGGGCCGAATTACATGATATTTTTGACATCAAATCGGTGACTGGAAGCGGGGGCGGGGCCGGAAGCGGCCCATGGGCTGCGAGTTTGAGACCCCTGTATTATGTAAAACAATGTCAGCATTAGTCTTGAAGCCACAACCCCAGAAAGTAAAGAAAATATCTCCTTGAAAATTAAATTTTTATACAATTGTAAATCTGTGAATACAGTTAAAAACCTTTTATAATACAGTTAAATTGTTCATTACACTTGACATTAATTAAAAATGCTCTACTTTGTCCATTTAACTATGTTTTTATTATCATTTATATTACAAGTACTTAATAATATGTACTTAAATGTACAATATTTCATACTTAAACAATAATTTACCTGTATGTGGATCTTTGTGTTCATTAGCATGAGGTCAACCAGATTTCCCTCTTATTGGCATCCGTACATGTAGTCTGTAATCAAATAATGAAATAACACACAGTGAATGAAATGCCTAGAACTCAGGAAGCTATGGATACACCTTCTCATTTAATGTTTTTTCTTTATTTTCATGACTATTTACATTGTAGATTCTCACTGAAGCCATCAAAACTATGAATGAACACATATGGAATTATGTAGTGAAGAAGAAAGTATGAAATAACTCAGAACATTTTTTTTTTATTTTAGATTCTTCAAAATAGCCACCATTTGCTTTGATTACTGCTTTGTACACTCTTGGCATCCTCTTGATGAGATCATAAGGTAGTCACCTGAAATGGTTTTCACTTCACAGGTGTGCCTTGTCAGGGTTTATTTGTGGAATTTCTTGCCTTAATGGGGTTGGGACCATCAGTTGTGTTGTGCAGAAGTCAGGTTGGTACAAAGCCGACAGCCCTATTTGACAACTGTTAGAATTCATATGATGGCAAGAACCAATCAGCTAAGTAAAGAGAAACAACAGTCCATCATTACTGTAAGAAATGAAGGTCAGTCAGTCTGGAAAATTGCAAAAACCATCAAGCGCTTTGACAAACTGGCTCAAATGAGGACCACCCCAGGAAAGGAAGACCAAGAGTCACCTCTGCTGCTGAGGATAAGTTCATCTGAGTCACCAGCCTCAGAAGTCACAAG
>VUQH01070333.1:0-27428 GCA_015106775.1 Etroplus canarensis
TCCTAAAACGTGGACACTTTCGCTTGTGTACCTCGTTACTGGCTGTAAACAGTGCTAGTCCAATTTCATTGTACAATGTCTGTATAATGACAATAAAAAGGCATTCTATTCTGTTCTATTCTATCCCGCTGCTTCTGCATGCCTTCTTGTTGGTGTAGCTTGAAGCGGGCTAAGTTTTGAGAAAGGGGCGTGGCTGCTGCTGTTGCTGTTGTAGCATTCATGGAGGATGGGAGAGAGCACGGCACTGCAGAGGGAGGGACGGAGGGAGGGTGGGAGAGGGGAGGAGGAACTACTGGTGGAAAAAAGTTAAAGTGAAAATGGCTTCCTTGTCTTTGGAGCCCACAGAACAATCTGAGAACAGCACAGGGGAGCCAGCGGCAACGGAGGCCAAAGAAGAGAAAGATCCGGTTCAAGTTTCGGAACAGTTACTCCAAAGTTTCCAAAAGTCGGCTCTGAGTTTTTCCACTGACCAGGTCTCATGTCTCTGCGAGGCCCTTCTGCAGGCGGGCAATGTGGATCGCCTGTGGAGATTTCTCTCCACCATACCTCCTTCGTCCGAGCTGCTACGTGGCAACGAGACCCTGCTAAAGGCCCAGGCACTGGTGGCTTTCCACCGGGAGGAATTCAAGGAGCTGTACGCCATCCTGGAAAGCCACAACTTCCACCCGTCTAACCATGGGTTCCTGCAGGACCTGTACCTCAAAGCCCGCTACAAGGAGGCGGAGAGGTCCCGGGGCCGCAGCCTGGGCGCAGTGGACAAGTACCGGCTCAGAAAGAAGTTCCCCCTACCCAAAACCATCTGGGACGGAGAGGAGACCGTGTACTGCTTCAAAGAAAAGTCCCGAAACGCATTGAAAGAGTGCTACAAGAGCAACAGGTATCCCACTCCGGACGAGAAGAAAAACCTGGCCAAAGTCACCGGACTGTCCCTCACACAGGTCAGCAACTGGTTCAAGAACCGCAGGCAGAGGGACAGGACTCCGTCCGGGACTCACAGCAAAAGGCAAGACCAGCAACACTGCGAACACTCTGCAGCTGCTGCCTTTATCTGTGTTTGTGCTCGCAGTTTAATGACGAGCACGAGTCACAGTCTAAGCAGCAGCTGCTCGGAGTCTTTCTTTGTGTGAGATCAACTTCTTTCTTTAAGTTTGTCTTTTATAGTAAAGGGGTTCTCAGAAGAGCCGCTCAAACTACCAGAGCAGAGCTTACCTACAGAGGGCTGCCCACAGAAGTGTCCACGCATCAGTGTGACAAAACTCTTCACTAACACAACTACATGAGAGTCAGAAGATGAGCAGGAGGTGACTTCTGACAGCAGTGAGGCCACACATGCCTGACACCAAGAGCATGTTGCTTTGTTATGAAATGTGAGATCCAGGCGCCCACTATGGCTCAAGTTTCCTGTAACTCTGTACTGCTGCCTGCAGAGCCACAGGGTGACACAGGTCAGGGGGGAAAAGAACTTAAACTAAGGCGAAGGTGGGGATGGAAAAAATTAGGCTGAAATCAGAGTTTTACTGTGAAGATTTCACCAAGCAGGGGGAGGTAGTTTGTGAGGAGATAAGAGGAAGGAACTGCAGACTTATCTTATCTGTCGGACCCCAGGGTTTAGTGCTGGCCTGCCAGATAGTTGTAAGGTCTAACAGGATGCTTTTTTTTTACACACATTAACCAGATACTTACAGGTCCTAAAAACAGCTTCCACCCTATTTTGAAATTTACATTTGAATTCAGTTGAGTTTCAGTTAGCTTCCACAGAGGGTTTCCTCATTTCACTTTCATTTTTATTCATTTCAGTGTTGGTCTGTTTTTATTATTATGGTAAGGAAGGTGAGTTCAGAACACTCATTACAATACAAACACAACACTTATAGACATGCCAGTCTCCCTGGTGCATGTTGTGCTGACGCATTTGACCAAAATGACAAAGACTAAAACCAAAGACATTTCCTGCATATTATTTTTAGTTTTGTAAATTCTTATTACTGTTTCAGTGAGACTTTTACGTCTAATGTTATTGTTCGGTATACTGAATTGGTTTTTTTTTTCACATCTAGTTTTTGCTTTTAATTTAGTTTCAGTAAATTATAGTAACTTCAGAGTTGTACTGCTGTAGGTAAATGTGAAGAACCATACAAAAGAAGAGGAGTTAAGAAAATTAATATTAGTTCAGTATTAGTTTACGGTAAAAGAGGAACAAAGCTCTTTGAAATGTAAATATAAAGTTTGTTTTATAATGCCGATAATAATTGATCATCATTCAGCTACCTTTTAGCCTAATTTTCCCTACCTTTGTAATAATCCTGAATTTAGGTTTATAAAGATGGTCTTCAGAAACTGTCATTTTGTTTAGAATCAGTCACTAGATATAAGGATTGTTATTACAAACATTCCTGATGAGATGTATTGGTTTGATTCACAAGAAAATAGATAAACAATAGTGTAAATGTGCCAGTTAGTGCATTTTTCTCCTGCATTCCCTCAGTTGAAAGTCACTTTGCATTGCTGAAGAGCGTAGCGCAGCAAATGAAATTAGCCCCTCTCACCATGGAGGGTTGCGTCAGGAAGGGCATCTGGCGTAAAACCTCTGCCAAAATTACCAATGCTGATTAATCCACTGTGGTGACCCTTTGGTGGAGAATACAAGGGAGCAGCCAAAAGGTACATGCATTTGCCACATAATATAGTCAAACCACAGTCATTAGATTGATTAGATAAGTGGTTCTCACACTGTAAGGCGTGGGGCCTCTGCAAGGGGGGGCAGGGGGGCTTGGATCACCAGATCAAAAATATGATGTATGTAGGCAAATTTAATAAACAACAGTTTGCTGATGCTATCATGCTGATATTTATGTTACTAAATTCATGGTGGATGCTTTTTTATTGTTATTGGCTCATAAAAATTGTTTGGGTTGAACTTTTTCCTGGCTTCCAAAAGGGAGCATGCCAGAGACAAAGCTCAATAATTAGTTAACCATTTTGAGCGGCCTCAGGTCTGAATTAGGCCCAACTTGCTTTTACAGACCAGGTACACAATTATTTTTGCCCCATAAAGTAAAGCTTGCACTCACTTTAAATGTCCTGCTGAAGTGAAAACATACTGGTGTTCTAGTGACATGTAGAAATATTTAATGACCTAAGTGATATGAGTAAGTTATGCACTATAGCATGCTAGTTTAGTCTCAACTGAAAAAAAAATTGGAGTACTACAGATTGGTTTGCTTTGAGTGCATAAAAATTGCAGCAGCTACGCAGTACTGATATTACTAAAAGGAACGATTGTGTAAATTTCTGAAGTCTTTTAGCAAAGTGAAATCGGCTAGCTTACTTACTTACTTATCCACTTCATCCCAAGTGGAACATATGGCTGCAATGAGCTCCCTCCACATGTCACGGTCTTGGGCTTGAGCCCCTGCTTCACCCCATGAAAGCCCCATCTCTTCCAGCTCCGTCATCACTGTCCTTTGCCAGGTGGTCTTTGGTCTGCCCCTTCTTCTCTTGCCAGCTGGCGTCCATCTCAGGGCAGCTTTTGTGATTCTTTCCCTAGGCATTCTCAGAACATGACCGAGTCATCTCAGTCTCCTCATCTTTCATCGTATTACCAGAGAAGAGTATGGTTTGCTCTTCCAATGTCACCTTGCATCCTGAACCACTGTGCCTGCATTCACTCACACCAAGTATATTTAGCTGGTATCATTTCATTTCAAAGATGACTTGGGCTGTTTTTGATGTTTCGAACATAGTTCGAACATTCCAAGCTCCTAGCCGGTTGTAGATTTAGGTCCTAGAAGACTCCTCATCGGGCCCCTGACTTTTCTAATTTGACTTTCATCTGGAGCCGTCATAGTTTGGGTGGAGTCCTCTTTTGGATCCACGTTTTTTGTCTTGTTACTCTTTGCAGTTTCTGTAACTGTTTGTGTTTTACAAGGTGGGATTGTTGGTCCCACGCTCAGCCCCCAACCTGGAGGGCCAGGTGCTGTTTTTTGTCTGGCCTCTATAGCCCTGGAACCTGCCCGGCATGGTTGAACCTGCCAGGAGTAAAAACCCCCACCGATATAGCTTCCAGGGTTCAAACAAGGTGCTCAAGCCTACCCACCATGACAAGGTAACAGCACATAAGATAGGAAATCGAGTATTTCTTTAAATTGCGGTTACAATAACTCTAAGGTTATATGTGATGTTGATGGAAACACCAAAGTGCAGTTAAATGAAAACAGTGTGATTTGTTTTGATAGAGATGTTTTTAAAAGGCTGCCTGTTCATTTTAATGTCTTTGGATGATGTAATCCAGTACAGATACTCATAGTGAACACAGATCTTTGCTTCAAAGTGCAGTGTTTAGTTGATTACTCTCCAGCTGCAGGGACCCTGGGGTGGATGAGATTTGCCCTGAGTCCTGGTTGACAAGCCTCAGCAACATTGTGTGGAAGTTGGGGACAGTGCCTGTGGATTGGCAGATTGGGGTGGTGGGTCCCCCCTTTTTAAGAAGGGGGAGTAGAGGGTGTGTTTCAAGTTGTGGGGACACGTTCCCCAGCCTCCCTGGGAAGGTCTACGTCAGCATGCTAGAGAGAAGAGTCTCTGTTAGTTGGACCGAGTATCCAGGAGGAACAATGCAGTTTCCATCCTGGTCATGGAACATTGGACCACCTCTTCATCCGCTAGATGGATGTATAATTAGCTGATCACTCAATGAGTTGATCAACAGAAAATTAACTGACAACTAGTCTGATAATTGATTAATAATTGTAGTTATTTCCAGAATGACAAATAGTCAATGAAGAATTCATTAGCAGGGCAACTGACTATCTTGGGCTTCCAGATATGATAAAGGATCTTTTGGACACTTTATAGAAAAATTAAGAATACAAATAATTGTATATGTCTTTGTCCTCATATTTGACCATTTTTTTTCCTGTCCATTTCAGTGAGTCTGATGGGAACCACAGCACTGAAGATGAGGCGAGTGCAATGGATGACACCCCTGACAAACCAGAAGAAACTACCAGCTCCACAGCTTCAATCATCTCTGTCTCTGCGGTCCCTTCCAGCACTGGAGGACAGCTCATTCTCAATGGGTCTAGTGGCTTCCTCACTGCCTCTCAGCCATTACTACTCAATGGAAATTCCTTGATCTCCAGCAGTGGTGCTGGTGTCATAATTAATGGGATAAACTTAGGCGATTGCCAGACAGTCACACTGAGTCCTGTTGCAACTAACCCTTCTTTAATACTGAATGGTGCTCAAGTAATAGCTAAATCTGGTGTCAGCGTGCAGCAGCCTCGGCAAGCCATTTCTGGGGCGGAGCAGGAAGTTTCAGAAATGGAGGTCAAGCCAAGCAGTCTTCCAGCAGTTGTTCTTAGCACTAACGCCACACCAGTCTCAAACCCCATCGTTTCTCTTCCTCTGCAAACCAAGGGGGAGAGTGACAGTGCAGTGGGTTTCATCAGTGTCTCTGAATCAGAGGGCAGAAGCCAGACAGTAGCATCATCTTCCTCCTCTTTACCTTCCTCCTCACCAACCCTGTCATCCCCAACTAGTCTCCCTTCATTAGTATTAACGCAAAACCCCCAACGCCAGGACTCCCTGCCCCTCCCAGCCTCTCTCTCGTCTGCAGGTATGCTTATCTCCAGTTCTGCAGCTACTCTTGCCACTCAGCAAGGGGATTATGGTGTCTCTGCCACTACTGTCTCTAGTAGCCTCAACCCTTCTAGCTCTGTGATTTCCTCCAGCAACTCCACCCCTCAGGTTTTCTCTCTGCCCCAGGTTGTGCCTTCTATCCAGGGTATACCAGTATCCCATCTGGTCCAGCACACTTCAGGAGCCCAGGTGTCCCAATGCCCTCAGCTTGTCCCAGTTTCTCCCCTCACATCACCATCACCTCATTTTCAAACCCCCCAGACTCTGAACACAGGAAACAGACTGGTGCAGCAGCAGGAAGCCTCGGCAGCTATATCTGAAGGTGCCACGACCATAGTTTCCATCTCACCGCTTAACAACAGTCAGCTCCCACAGCACATGATGCACCAACTAGCTGAGCAAACCACAAACTCTACACCCAGCAAAATCCAGTCTCCGCAGGTTATTTCCATTTCTTCCCCAACACAAGTCGTCCCAGTCCCCCAGGCCAAAGGTGGCACCCCAGCACAATTGGTCCCGCTCTCTGTACCCCAACTGGTGCCAGTCTCCTCCATCCAAACTTCCTCCACCATCTCTTTCCCACAAGTGGTACCTGCCAGCCCTTCAATCTCCATCCCGTCTGCTAGAGTGCCCTTACAGATCCTGACTTCAGCTCCTGGACCAGGAGGGGTCGCTCAGGGTCCTCTCAGGATAAACCAGCTGAGGCCTGTTCAGAGTGTGGCTCCCCCAGCCAGTGTGGCCCCTACAGTGCAACTCCTAAATTCTGGCATCATTCAGCTGCCCACTGCTCCTCCAGGTACACCAAATTCACTGGATATTTACAAATGTAGCACCAGGACCTGAAACTAGTAGCACATTGACAGAAAAAAAAATGTAAGCAGTTAACTTGTTATTGATTGATCAGCTTAATGTTTTTGAGCCAAAATTATCTTCTTCCAGCTTCTAAATATGATTTTTTCCCCTTATTTTTAAACCAAATGCAACTGCTTTTCATCATGGATCAGTAGAATGATTTGTCAAGGCCAATAAGGTACAGTGGTCAAGTTTTTATTGTCCAGTTCCAAACCTCAGAAAACTGTTTTCTGTCACATAAGAAAAATAAAAACAGAAAGCTCTCACAGCTAATCTTGAGAATATTTGGCATTTTTGGCTTTATCAAAATTATAATTGAGATCAATATACTGTCAAATTATAAATTGACAAATTTGTTCAGCTTTAAACTACTTCATACTTTAAGATACTTTTAAAAGCTTTAAAGGTGACCTATTAGCTCATTTTCAGCTCTATATTTTTTTATTGTTGGACTCGTACAGAGCTACTGAAACAAACTGTAATGGCTCATATCCCTTCAACTCTGTTTTATTCTGATTAGTTGCCCCTTCTAAATAGAAAGCTCAAATCGCAGGTGGGTGGGGCTTCCCAGCCAGAGTTTTTCACCTGAAATGAACATATTAGGAATATCCGTGCTCACTGACGTTATCCAAAACTAAAAGTAGGGAAAAAACTCTGAAACTGGGAGTTTAGAGCAGTCTGAAGCTTGAGCTTTTGGATCACAGAAACTAGTAAGTACCTTCAGCTGTATTTCCAAGGGGTCGCCACAGCGGATTAATCTGCATAGTTCATTTGGCACAGATTATATGCTGGATGCCCTTCCTGGTTGTGAAAGGGGCTTAATTGCTCCACCTGGGATCTTTGGCATACAATGTGAATGTGTAAACCACTACACTTTTGGATCACAGGACTTAATTATTTGAACTTTTGGCCATGCTTGATATGAACCTTCAAAACTGTAACTATATATACATATGATGGAAAAATAAGGAAAAGCATAATAGGTCCACTGTAAAATACTTCTATGAATGTTCATCAGTTACATTTATCAATACAGTCGGTGTTTTCTTCTAAAACATACAAGAAGCTTTCAAAAACTGTGGAAAATATTCTTTCCTATAGGCTCTGATTTTTCTTCCAGGATATGGTATTTTATAACCCATCGACGTATTGGTGTGTAAATTAGATTGGTGCATCCACTTATGAGTAGCAAAAGGCTATATTTCTGCTGATATTGATTCTATATCGTATATCACTGATCCTCTTATTTGAATGTGGTTATATTGTTTAGATTGATGCCAGTTTATCATTCATTATTCACCTCCATAGGTAACCTTCTCCTCGGTGGAAGCCCCTACCTGAGTGTCCAGCAAGGCAAGCTGATTTTGACCATCCCAGCAGGCATTCAGCTCACCAGTTTGCCCCTGAAACCAGTCCCTGATGCTTCAACCATCTCTGCAAATGGAGTGATCCCTGTTCTCAATCCCTCTACCCCTCCTGTAGCCTCACAGTCTTCAAACACCTCTAGCTCAACTCCCAGTGGTCTCACGTCATCTCCTCTGAACTTCATCAACTCGTCTCCACCATATTGTGCTCCAGAGACCGTAATCCCAACCAGCCAGGCACCTGCTTCCCCCTCGCCTCATACGCTGGATCACATGGTCACCCCCATAACACAGAACACTCTCACTCCAGAAAGCATGCTCGCCCTCAGTCCCATGTACACTGGAATGATACCAAACAGCCAACTCCCCCAGCCAGCGTGGAGCCCAGTGCCCCTCTCAACTTCAGCCAGTTTAACTCTGTTTGATGTCCGGGGAAAGGGGGACCTACCTGTAGACCCTGCCTTGTTAGGCCTACCTGGAGGAGAGTCACTGCTTCTGGGAAGCCCCTCCCCAGACCAAGATGTGGAAACCAACTCGCCACTGGGGAATCCAGAGGAGATAGATGGAGAATCAAAAATCCTCACTCAGCTTCAGTCTGTCCCTGTGGATGACGAGCTAGGCTTGTAGTTTATGAAAATGGTTCACCAACTTTCATCTTTACAAACACAAGCAAAGAAAATTCACTAGACTTTGCTGTTTGTATTTTTGATGCCTTGAAAGCGTTTATCCCACATTGTCAATCATGCAAGAGCTGCATGTCTTTTATAATATACAACAGAGATGCTCTCTCAGTAGGACGTCATATCGCCATGGTGCTAATCCAACTCTGTGGCTCCCTTTCTTATGGATGGGCAGGTTTATATGAGATATTATACACCTTTTGGTTCGACATCAGATTAGTCCTCTGGGTTTTGATTAGAAACTTTGCTTCTCAGAGGGTTTTACTAAAATCTTCACGTGCCTTACTTTTTCTTTTTTTTTCCAAAGTCAGATCCACTCAGCAGATTTCACAAGGATTATAATCTGCTTGGCTAACTTACAAGTCCTGGTGTCAGAATGTTATAGAAACGTTCATCGGTTTGTCTGTCCATTTGGCTCTTATTTGCAGTTTTGTGGACTATAGACATGACTTAGCTTTACTATGTCTGGATTTTTTGCTTGCAAAGAAAGTAGCACATTGTGGACACTAGACTGTCAAAGGGGACAATGTTGAAATGGTTCCTCCCTGTCTAGAGCTCAGGATATTCAGGACTTTGGGTTTCTTTTTTTTCCTCAGAGCCTGAATATATAATTGTACCAACACTCCAGGAATATCCGTCCATCCATCTGTCCATCCAACCATCCATCCATTTTTTTCCCACTTTTCCTGGTCCTGGTCATGGGTGCAGTAATCTAAGCAGAGCTACCCAATCCTCCCTTTCTCCATCCACCGCCTTCAGCTCTTTCAGGGGGACGCAGAAATGTCTCCATCTTGTCCTGGGTCTTACGGTTTCTTGCTGGTTGGAACACTTCACCTAGGAGGCATTTAGGAGGCATCCTGGTCAGGTGCCTGAACCACTTCAACCAGTCCTTTGCAATACAAAGGAGAAGCAGCTTTACTGTAAGCACCTCCTTGCCTTATCACCCTAAGGGTGACCACAAATATGCTTTGGAGGAAGCAAATTTTTGACACATGTATCTTTGAAGCTTTTCTTTCATTACCACCCAAAGGTATCTGTAATATTTAATTTCTCAGAGCATTGAGAAGGACTGTAGATTGCCCAGTTAAGCAACAGCTTCGCCTTCAGGCTCATCTCTTCAAAATAGAAGACAGTGCCCGCCTCACTACTTATGCCACACCAGTCCATGTCTCCATGCACCAGTCCAACTCTGAACTTTCCCCACTCCAGAACAAGAACCCAAGATACTTTAATTCCTCTACATACTGCAACAAATCAGTCCCAAAGTGGGCAGCCTTTGCCAGCTGAGAATCATGACCTGGGATTTGGTGGTGCTAATTCTCATCCCTCCGTGCAAACTGGAGGTCACTGATCGATTAAGCCATCAGATCCATATCATCTAACCATTGAACTCCACACCCTCAGCACCTTTACAAAGCCCAGAAATTCTGTCTGTAAAAATTGCAAACAGAATTAGTGACAAAAGGCAGCCTTGGCTAAGTCTAATTCCCACTGGTAAAGAGTTTGACAAGGAATATAGTGACTCTTATATTCTTCATAATCAGAAGTTGAATTACCTGAGAAACTGTATCAAAGCTGAAGGGGCTACACAACAGTATTTTATTACTACAAGATACTGGGTTGTTTTTATTCAGTAAACTAGTGACAGTCTTCAGGAGACACTGCTGTCCTCTATTAGTAAAAATATAGCCCAGGAGGAAATAGAGGGCTTTATACTCTATGCAATACATGTTTAGTTCTTCATAGGACACTATGTCGCACAATGGCTAAGTGAAAAAGAAAAGCCAGTACACTTGGGAGATAAAAAGAAGCTATGCTAAGTTTTTAAAAAGAGCATGGCAGAGCATTACACTAAAACATTTGCTGTGATCCTGGCTGAGTGATGTTTCCTGTCAAAATCTCAGTATGTTTATACTTACAAGTGCCTTATTATAAAGCTTACAGGTTTCATGTTATTGATGTTGTGAGTTTATAAACTGTTTATTTGCTATGTACTCAACCAAATATCTGGATTCACTTCATATGAACATTTTGTGCCTACATTTATGAATGAGTTTGGTGTTCAGTGAAACTTAAATGTGTCATGTTTGGTTGCATAGCTGTAGCTCAGTCGTTTTGTATATTTTGCACATTTCATTCACAAAATGTTTACGCTGCGCTGCCATGTTGTTATGACAGCGGTTTGACTCTTAGTCAGTTCTGAAATTTCACAGTTTATCATAATTGGACCTCAGTAACGGCCGCACAATAAGATACAGAGTTCTGGTTTTCTAATGAAATCTGTTGTAAACTTTAGGCACAGCTTGATCAGGTTGAACCTAAAGGTTTGTGAGCTTTCACGTGTCATAACACAGGTAGCGGTCAAACCTTTGGCCAATTATGGTACACGAAAATATACCTATAGTTACAGTAATGGCCTGTGTGTGTTTTTTTTGTTAGTGTTTGTTGGTTTCATTTAATCTATTTAAAGCATGCATCAATCAGTTTCTAGGTTTGAAAATGTCCTTGTGGAAAACAGATAGGAAATATATTCATTTTTGTTTGGAAGGTCATGTTGTAATGCAAATTAAGTTTTTGCAATCTCAGACTACAGGTTTAAAATCATGGACATTTTGACATAGGTCACCCCCTGTTAATAGATTTGCAGGTCATGAGTTTCTTGTGGCCTTGGCTTGGACAAATCAGTTTTAGTTGAACAACTAAATTAGTTGGGGGCTAAAGGGAAATGTGTCTATTTGTGTTTGTGCATATGACCTGTTTCTTACCAAAGTATGTTGACATTAAAGCCTATGTGGCTTATGCACATGTGTTCCTGGATTAGTTTTTTTTTACTCTCCTGCCTGACACATAATCTACATGACTCCATACTTAACCAAAGATATCATGTGTTCATCAGCATTTTTAAATAGTTTTCAAAGGGATTATTTGTGTCTGTCATTTAGGGTTCTCGTTTTTTCATTTTTGTACTCAAATGCATTTTATTTTTTATATTACATGATACTGTAATAAACTACATTTATAAAAAGACTGATTACTGTGAGTGTCTCTGTGTGCCACATTTTGGAACTGTGTATTATCAGCAGGATAAAATTTTGCTTCTAATTTGGCAAGAAAATTTTATTCAAATGCATTCTCTTCTTGTACTGTGAAACCATCATGCTCTTTCCCTGCGTGTCAGTACAACAGCAGAGATCCTAAATGTGTGTGAGAGTGTGCATGAATGTGTTTGTACAAGAGAAGGAGGGGATGCATAGCATGTTATGATAACCCTGATGTTCTCAGGTTACCTGTGCCAGAGGATGATGATGAGTAATACTAAATACACATGCACTTCACTTTGGTTTTGTGCAACCAAACAGGACATAGAGAGCAAGTAGGCTTCAGCTCTCTCCCGTGAGCAATTGGAAGATATTTTCACCGTACACCTCAGGACCTGTCCCCACAACTATGATCTTCACAGCAGAGCAGGTCACCTGCGTGTGTGAGGTCCTGCTGCAGAGTGGCTGCATTGATCGTCTCGCCAGTTTCCTCCGCATTCTTCCTCCTCCTTCCTCCTCTCTGTGCCCTGGGGAGCTTGAAAGCGTGCTCAAAGCTAAAGCCGCAGTGGCCTTTCACCAGGGGCGATTCTCAAACCTCTACACCCTGTTGGAGCGCTTCCCCTTCTCCCCACGCAGCCACCCACTTCTACAGCAGCTCTGGCTGCGAGCCCACTACATAGAGGCGGAAAGGCAGAGGGGCCGACCCCTGGGAGCTGTGGGGAAGTACCGTGTGAGGAGAAAGTTTCCTTTACCACACACCATCTGGGATGGAGAGGAGACCAGTTACTGCTTCAAGGTAAACAAAAATCTTATATTGCATGTTCTTGGCAACTGTTTATTCAAGTACTGTACTAAGTCAGGTCTACACCATCACATCTCAGAAATATTACACTTTTGATCATTTATCTGACTTCTGCAGTATAAATACTTAATTTGTTGGTTATCTTTTAAGTACCATTTTTGTTTTAATTAAGATACACATCTTGTGATATTGTTCAGGCTTACTGTATGTAAAAGTATCATTCACATCAGGGATGCGGCCATGTGTTCCATGGATTGAAATGTAACTTTGTATTCTTGAGATATATATGTATGTGCGTGTGCATGTGTGCTACAGAAGATCTGACTATTTAATCAGACATAAAATAAGTGTAGAAACCATCAAGTGCAATTTGCAAGTGCATGTGCGGCCCTTACAGATTTATTAAGTGGAAAGTGAAGTTGCATAAGAGTTGAAACAGAATTTTGTGTCGAATAATTATTTTTCAATGCAGATTAAAGTGTTTAGACATTTTACTTAAATAAAATTTATAATCCTATCAGGGTAGCTTAATAGTGCACACGCTGTATTATCAAAATACATTTAAAGTAGCTAAAGTACTCATATGACTCAAATACTCATGATGTAGAATGGTACTTTTCAGAGATGGATTGGACATGTAGAGGAGGGATAGTGGAGATATTTTGGACAGATGGATACCAGCAAGAGTGAAAGGGAAGGTCTGCAGGACTGTAGTAGGACCCGCTTTGATGTATGGATTGGAGACAGCACTGACAACAAGACAGGAGGCAGAGCTGGAGGTGGCAGAGCTGAAGATGATGAAATTTTCACCGTGCGAAGAAGTGAAATGTATTGTTGCATTCCTGCTGGTACTATCCATGCTCACATTCAGTGGTGTTATGCATTGTGAAATTAACAGTACTCTGGTCAAAGTGCATTCATGGACAGGCCTCTGGTGGCACATATTCACACTTCTAAATATCAGCTTTTAGGCGCTGACTTTTGGCAATAATATCCAGATTTGACTTTTACGCTGTTTATCTTAAAACAGGAGAAATCTCGGAGTATCCTTAGGGAGTGGTACCACCGTAAGCCATATCCCTCTACTCAGGAGAAGCGGGAGCTTGCAGCAGCCACTGGCCTCACTGCCATCCAGGTCAGCAACTGGTTCAAGAATCGCCGACAGAGGGATCGAACAGCAGACCTTATCAGGTCAGTGAAGGGCAGCAGGCTGCTCTAAGCAGAACTACTGTCTTCAGATTATCTAATGATCTCTAATATACCAAGAGCAAGTTAGTTTAGATAAATATTATTGATAAATGTTATGAAATTGCTTATGGACCAGAGCTCACTGCAAGAGGGTTTCAAGGTTTTTTTTTTTTAAATGGGGTGGCAAAGGGGGGGACCAAGAATAGAGTAGGGGAGGCCTACAGGAAATCAGAATATTTAATCAGAAGTAAAATCAATATTGAATACTGGCATAAAAAAGTAGTATGATTTTTAGGTTCATGTGCAGCTCTGTCCTGATAAAGATTTATTATATGAAAGTGATGCTGTGCAAGAGCAGACAAAAACTTGAGACAAAAACCCCCTCTCACAATGGGAGGGTTGTGTCAGGGAGGACATCTGTAAAATTTGTGCCAAATTACCGATGTGGATTCATGCGCTGTTTGGTGACCCCTTGGGGAAATCCAAGGAGGAAGCTGAAGGTGTTTTTTTATTTTTAACTTCAGAAAAGGTTAATAACCCTACTGAAGTAGCGCAATAGTACACAAGCTGTAAAATCAAAATATATTTAAAGTACCTGAAGTAAACACACTAATGATGAAGAATAGTACCTTGAGAATCATATGCATTACATTATTGGAACATAATTATTGATTTATTGATGTATCACTTTATTTCACAAGTTCTGATTATTTTAATTATTTATGCATTGCTGTGTAGCTTGATCTATATTAATGCAATTTATCTGCAAAAATTAAAGCTTTAAAATAAATGATATGGAGGATAAAGTACAGTATTTGCATCCGAAATCTAGTAGAGTAGAAGCAGAAATTAGTATAACGTAGAAATACAGTAAGTATGAGTGCAAGTACATTAAACCTGTACTTGAGTGTGATTCCTACTACTATGCTCTCATTTAGTGGTGTTGGGCATTATAAGATTAACAGGACTCTGGTCCAGTGGCATTGGTGGGGGCGAGTTACTAAAAAAAAGTGCCATAAAGTGCTCTGAAAAGACTTTAATTTGGCACACTGAAAAAATCATCACTGTGGCACACTCATTGAATGTGGCATAATAGCACCTCTTTGTGGTTGAAATGGTACATGAGATGTGATTAACTACTATGTGATCCACTTCATTTTTCTGATGCTCCTCACCCTTTCCTTCAGCTTCCAAACAGGCTCTGGGGGAACTTCAAAAGAAGCCTATACTAACTCTGACAACAACCTTTCACCTCCAGGCAGCCCGTACCCTCAACACTGCAGCACACCACCTCCACCCCTCTTTCATCCTCCACCTCCTCTACATTATACATGTGGAGGCCATCCCAATGTTTAATCCATCACCTTGTCGATACAAAGACTGCACAAAAGTCTCAAGCCACCCCTCATTTCTTTATATTTGCAAGGAAAATGGGAAATAGTTGGAACGATTTATTGAAACATATGCAAACATGAATGGATGGCAAAAACAGATTTTGTACATTTTCAATTAGTAAGTCCGTAACTGGTATAAACACCTTTTTTCTTCAGTACAACCTGAAATCGCTTAGGCAACTTTCTTGCCATTTCTTTTAGTAGTCTTCAGGAATAGTTCTCCAAGCTTCTTGAATGACATTCCAAAGCTCTTCTTTGGATGCTGGCTGCTTTTTGTTTCGTTCTGTTGAGGTGATCCCACACTGCTTCAATAATGTTGAGGTCCAGGCTTTGGGGAGGCCAATCCATGACTGATATTGTTCTACTGTGTGTTTTTCTATCCAGGTCAGCTTTTACTACACTGGCTGTGTGTTTGTAATCACTGTCAAGTCATTGCCAATCAGGCGCTTTGCAGATGGTATTGCATGGTTGATCAAAATCTGACAGTACTTCTATGTGTTCACAATTCCATCAATTTAGACAACATCCTCAACACCACTGGCTGAAATGCAGCCCCCAAACCATGACAGAGCCTCCACTGTGTTTTACAGAAGGCTGTAAACACTGTTGTTTCTCTCATCTGACCTTCTCCTTTGAACCCAGTGTCAAATTTGGATTCATCATTCCATAAGACCTGCTACCACTGACTTTCAGTCCAATTCTAACATGGCATACATCAGCCTTTTCTCCCTGTTTACCTTCCTTATGAAAGGCTTCTTGACAGCCACCCTGCCACTGAGACCATTTCTGATGAGGCTTCAGTTAACAGTAGGATTAACTGAAAGGCCAGATGCATCTCTAAACTCCTTTCTGTATTTTTTTCCTATTTCTTAAGGACATGATTTTCAGAAACTGTTCATCTGCTGTAAACAGATTTTACGCCTGCCACTTCTTTTGTCCTCCACTTGTCCAGTTTCCACACATTTTTAAGGACAAACTGTGCTGAGATATGCCAAGATTTCAGTTAATAGCTCTTTAGGGATCACCTTGCTGGTGCAAAAATATCATTTTTTGCCTGTCAAATTGTGTTAGCTTTGGCATTTTTCATAGATTGAAGTAAAGAAAGAAGTGCTTAAAGAGACAATTTAAAATTGGTTCTTTGCTCAGTTGTCGGTTATGTGTAGACACAACACTGGTTCACCCCTTGTGTTAGGTAACTTTTTATGCCTAAATGATTCATGGTTTAGTGTCAAGTGGGTTACCAAACAAAAAAAACTGGTCAGGTACCAGGACTGGACTGAAAATGAGTGAAAAAGCAGCCAGTGTCCAAAGAAAAACCTTGAAAGCTCTCCAGAAAGCCTGGATAACTACTGCTCAAGACCACTTTAAAACTTTTCAGGAAAATCAGGCACCTTGGAAGTAAAATATAAGAAAATGATGGATGGCTCATCATTTTACTCCTTCTTCATATGCAGATTTTTCTGGTGCCACTGAAAGTTTATTACCAAAACATGATCTAGCAGATGGTTTACAATGACTTAAACATATACAGAACACCAAACAGGACAGGCAATAAAAAGTGAGCATCGTATGCTTGGTTTACAAGTGTGGTTTAAAGGTAGATCTCCACCCTGCTTTCACAGATGGCATTAAAACATTTCTTCTATTTTTTAGCTTGTTAAAATGAGCGTGCTGATGAAATGTACCCACATATTCTGTATCCAAAGGCTACATAGTTTTATATAGAAACAGCTTTTTCAGTGTTTATGACTTCTCAAAATGTCTTCAAACTGTCAGAGAAACTGAATAAAATCGTTTTCACTGTCATCATGGTGTAAACCCACTGGGCTTTAACGGTAATAATGTCTTCATGATTTTAATGTTGCTAGCACTTCATAACAGCCAAGGCCATGTGGATCCACACTGAAAAGTAAAGTCAGGAGAAGGTTTTCACAGATAAGCTACAAACAGTGATCACAGCAGCCCTGCTTGTCACAAGTCTGACTTAAAGGGAACCTATTATGCTAAGCTTCAAATATTGAGCTCAGTGTATGCACAGATGATTGCTCTGAGTCAAAGGCTCAGTCTCAGACAGTTTTTTGTGAGAGTGGATGACCTAATATTTAAGAGGGTCAGTCAGAGGAAATTCAGCCAAGAGGTAAACACTTACTTCTGACATAGGAAGAAGTAAGAGGCTGCACTAAGACTCAGAGTAAGATAAATAAGGATTATTTAAAATCTGTAAATCATGTGAAGCTACTCTAGTAAAAGGATGGAGCTGGAAGTGAGCATAAAAGGTCCCGCTTAAGACGACTAAGTGCATCTCTATCATATTAACAGGATAAATCATGAATAAGGCTAAAAAGGCTTTTCTTTCACAGGAATAAAACAAAAATATTAATTCAGAGTGCGTTTGAATTCACAGACACATTTCCCAGCTGCTTTTCAGGTACAATGCTCCTCAGCACAAGTAACAAAGTTTTAATTAAGACTACGTATTCACTTCACACACCATTAGTTCAGCTGTCTCCAACGCATTCATCACATGAATCCAAGGACAGTCCAGCAGAGACAAGTCTTTGGTAAAGTTCAGCTGGTGTTTCAGTTCAGGTCACTTCACCAGGCTCTTCCCGTCATTTATGAGTGATCCTGCTCAGAATGTCACCATTTGTGTCCAATGTTTAGAAGCCCAGGTACTCTGCCAAAAACACAGTCATGATCTTAGTCAGGTTCTCTACAGTTGGTCGGTGCATGTTCTCCTCTGTGTCGTCCAATGTGTGCCAGAACTGTGGGAAGGGAGTGGCGATAACGTGCAGCACAGGGACACCTGTACAGGAAACATGAAGGCAATGATGGTGACTGACCGCCTAAAAAGACAATGCATTTCCTTCATGTGGAGAATGTGTTTAAGAAGGAGGTAAATCCCCAGAGACTGACAACAACTGCAATCAACATCAATAATAAAAGACACTGATATATTACAAGTTCTTAAAACGCTTAAACTGTATTTTGTTGTTGAGGGAGGATTTTCCTTTAGACCTGGGACAATGGCGAGACTAGACTGCAATAACCTCCTCTGAGATTTTGGGCAGACATTGGTTGGGAGCGCAGGGTTTAGCTGGGGCTTGAACATAGGAGAGAGAAGATCTCTCCAATGAACTGGAAGCCAGTGTCAGAATAATGAACTGAATTTGAGTTGCAAATGGAAATGAATGTAATGAACACAGGTTGAACACTCGTAGCACCAAATGGTTGTTACAAATCCTGCTCCTAACTACCAAGTCTCTTTTAAAGGTGGCCTATTCTGCTCACTTCTAGCTGCATGTTTTTTATTCTTGGACTGTATTAGAGTAGCTTTGCATGGTTGCCATGCAACCATTAAAGGTATATCCCACAAAAGCCTCAATTTATTCATGAAGGCTAACCTGACCCGACTCCTTGATGTGATGTAAGGGTAGGCAAATTGGATAAATAAGAACCGACATATGCAGCGACGAAGCTGATTCTAAATTATCCATGAATTGTATTTTTTATTGATTTTAGCCATAGCAATAGCAGACAGCAATGGCAGCAGACATGACAGTATATGATCTTATGATCAATTTGATTTTTGTTCCGTGCAGATTGGACAAATAATTACAGACATATCAAGGTGACGCAAAGGACTTGTGGCCAAACTTTGGCCACAACAGCAGGTGAGTGGGGCTACTGACTATGTTAAGGAATCCATTTCTTTGATGCAACAAAGAGGGCATTTAAAGCAGTCTGAAACCTGAGCTTTTGCCTCACTGCGATTACATGACCTCATTATTTAAACGTTGGCCATATTTAATATATCCACCATTATATATGACAGAAAATAAAGAAAAGCGAATCTGCTGATCTCCGCCTCTTTATGCAGTAGTGTGCTGAAATGTACGAGAACAGAGATATTGAGAAAAGTTTTAAAGAGTGACTAGTGTGGGAGTTAAATGCACTTCGACATTGGGCAGAGTACAGTGGGCACTCAGTTACACAGTGTGTTAAGAAACTGAATATAAACCTAGTGGCTAAAGAAAGTGCTCTTCTGGTCTGTTTTGTACACTGAGTGGACCCATAAATAGCAGATGCTACTGCCACATTACATTTTTTTGCTTAGATTTCCTTTAAAATAGAGGGCTGCATCAGGAAGGGCATCTGGCATAAAACCTCTGCCAAATTACCAATGCGGATTAACCCACCCTTTAGTGGAGAATGCAAGGGAGCAGCTGAAAGGTACATGTACTGTCAATGATGGAATATCTGAATTCTTTGCAATTTGACACTGAGGAACATTGTTCTGAAATTGCTACACAATTTGTAAACACAGTTTACAGATTGCTGAACCTCTGTCCATCTTGAGGTGCTCTTTTTATACCCAGTCACATTAATTGCCTGTTGCCAATTAACTTAGTTAGTTGCAACATGTTCCTCCAGCTGTTCCTTTTTAGTATCACTTACTTTTCCAGCCTTTTGTTGCCCATGCCCCAACTTTTTTGAGACGTGTTGTTGCCATCAAATTCAAGATGAGCTAGTATTTTTCATCAAATATTAAAATCTTTCTCTTTCATTTGATATGTTTTCTATGTTCTTTTGTGAATATAATATTTGTTTATGAGATTTAAAAATCATTGCATTGTTTTTATTCAGATTTTACACATCGTCTCAACCTTTTTTAATGTAGCCTACAGGAGGTGGTTACTGTCTTTGTTTCCACTTACCTTTGTAAAGGAAGGGGATGTGGTCATCCTGTACAGGTCCAAGGTACACATCCTTCCTAAAATACGTCTGCTCTGAGGGGTGAGATGATAGAAGACCCTGTCGATGAAGCCTTTTCTCTGAGGGGGAGGGGAGAAGACAGTTCAGATTTACAACAGAGAAGGATTTAAATATCCAAGGAGGAGTTACAGCTGGTGCCTACCTGCAGCAACCAGGCGGTCAAACCAGCGTGCAGTGTTATCAAAGTGATTTGCAATCAGTGGGTCAGCACCACCAAGCAGGTCTAGCAGCACAAAGAGGTCCTAGAGAAAGAAAGAAAGAAAGAAAGCAATCCTTTAATTGTCCCACAGTGGGGAAATTTCAAATTCTTTTCACTCTGACAAACACCAGACAAACCAGAGTGATGGTGGTTGGATGTTGAGTCCTTCTCAATCAGAGTACAATAAATGCTGCTGGTATCTACAGTAAAAGGGTCATTCCATGAAAAACAAATCAGTGCCTTCCACCTGACTCTGTCAGATTCAGCTGACTTTTTTTAATACAAAAACTTAAAGGACCAGTGTATAAGGCTTAAGGTGATCTGTTATCAGAAATATAACTAAAATACATACTTGACTAACATACAGATTTATTCTTTTTATAGCATAAAATGACTTTAGAATAGTAATCGAGTTTTTATTCACTTAAGAAAAGATATTTATATATACAATGTTAGCGGGCCCCATTTTATAAAGAGTTACGATGATGTGTTGTCATGTGTTCTACAGTAGCCCAGAACTGACAGATTTGACTACTAGCGTTCATGTTTCTGTTCATGCTATCACAATGTAAAATGGCTATCATTACGCTTCAGCAATATTCCCTTATTTCTGCATCAAAACTGAACTATTAATTCCTAAATAATATTCAATTCAACTGCATTTCTGATTCCTAATTATATCTACATATGCGAACTTCTGGACTGGATGCTGTCTTGGAAGACTCCACTTTGTTTCCTGATGGCTACCGCAAGTTCTCTGACATGTTTAGAAAAGGAAGGGAATAAGGACAGGTATTCAGTCGCTGTGAACTGCATTCTTACTGGTAGGTGTCACTGAATCCTATACGCTGGTCCTTCAATGAAGCTGTGCAAAATTTTACCTTCATAATATGAAAACAGGGATGGGTCAAAATGTTGTGCTTTTTAATTCACATGATTTTTTCCCAGCATTTTTGAACCCTCACAACTTCGGAAGAAGAGAATTAAAATAAAATAAAATTTTCATGACTGAAAAACACATTTAGGCTCTGTGAAAACTGCAAATAAATTGTACACCAACTCCAGATGTAACAATCCAAAAAAATCTTGTTTTTGTTCAGCATAATTTTATCTAAAACCAACTTTGAGCATCAGTATCATGGGATATATCACAGTGTCAGCAGCAAAACTTAACTAATGTAATGTCGAAGATGTACTGTAACAGAAAAAGGTATTTGTATCACAGATGTTTTATCGGTTTTCTGATAATTCACTGCAAAAAATAAAGAAAACTTTAAAAAAGTGAATTTTTAAAATTTGTTGTTCTTCTTCTTCTTCTTTCGGCTGCTCCCTTTAGGGGTTGCCACAGCGGATTATCTGCCTCCATCTCACCCTATCCCTTGCATCCTCTTCCCTCACACCAACCCTCTGCATGTCCTCCTTCACTACATCCATCAGTCTTCTCTGTGGTCTTCCTCTTCTCCTCCTGCCTGGCAGCTCCATCTTCAACATCCTTTGTCCAATATATCCACTATCCCTCCTCTGAAAATGTCCAAACCATCTCAGCCTTGCCTCTCTGACTTTGTCTCCATACTTCTCAACATGAGCTGTCCCTATTTTTATTTATTTATTTAAATACAAAAAAATTTAAAAAACAAAAAAAACCTTGATTTTTGGCTAAACTTTAAAGGCTATAATCATTATATGAGATAGGTAGCTGGACAAAATAGGTTACAGCATACGAAAGGTTGATACCAGGTTCATCTTCTAACTGTGATTCCTTCTGTGTCAAAATAACTGCAGATTTTAATAGAGCTTAAATGTGTTTTTGAGACCTGAAAATTGCATGTGAACATCTTTATTTCAGAAGGTATGACCATTCAAAAATGCAGGAGAAATTAATGTGAATTAAAAAGTGGTAAATTGTGACCCACACTTGTGCACTTCAAGGGCCTGTAATCAGAAAATATTCATAGTATGACAGCAAAAATTTAGCATTTTAACTCATTAACTAAACTACAATTATTTTACAAAAACATCAGCTGATTCTGAGGGGTTCAGATGGAAACATTTTTCAGATTTGATCGGTTTTATACAGAATGACCCAAGACTTACAAACTGTGACTAGAGTTGACTTTTAAATTCTGTCATTGTTAAGCTGTTGCTAAATTCCCCCTTGTCGTAGCTCAGAGTGTGTGTTGGTTAAGGAAGTAAGGGTTACAAAGAGGAAATATATTTTTGTCTGTAGCTTCCTCACCACTGCCTGGAGCATGGTGGCGTGCGAGGGGGCTGCAGGGTGAGGTGTGTTAGCCATGCGCTCGGCCAGGTGACGAGAGCCGTACAGCGAGTCAGTAGAGGTCCACTCTTCAAACGACTCCTCGCCGTCGAAAAACACTAGCTGAAGAGTCACTGGAAGTTTCTGAGATCAAACATGAGTAAAGTAGAGGTAATCACATTAAAAGAAGCTGCATCTGAGTCCAGTTCTTTCTGCAGTGCTGTTGCAGTGTGTATGCAAGTGTGTGTGTGTGTGTGCGTCTATAGTAACTACATAAATCATAGCCCCTGGAGAGATAGTGCTATATACAGAAGACTGCTGTGCTAAAAACAGGGGCTCAAGTCAGCATTTTCTATGCTGTCCTGCAGCCTCAGAGGCAGAGGGATGGAATGACAAAATAGCAAGAAACTCTCGTCAGCATCTCCGCCCTTTACTCTTAGTCACATGCAGGAACTACATCTGTCAGCATCTTCTTTTGTTGCTGTCTGCATCTTAAATTCAGCCAACACAAAGCTCACCTGCTGTTTGAATGTTCTAAGCTGGGCATCCAGAGAGGTGGCGAGCTCTAGGATCATAGCACAGGGAACTGCAGAGTCGCTGGCCCCCAGGAACACCTTCTCTGGGGCCCGCGGATCTGTTGGCAGGGCCTTGGAGTCATAGTGGCAAGCCAGAAGCAGCCGCCGAGGCGCTGAAGGGTCCAGAGTGGCAATGATGTTAGTGAATGTGACCTGGCCGCGAGGGGTAGGAGACTGGAAAGAGTCCAGGTCTACGGACCAGCCGGCAGACAGTGAGGACAGGGTGGAGGTGATGTGCTGAAATGGAGCATGCAGTCAAAGATGAGAAGAGAACATGTAAAAGGGAGGATAAGTATAATAAATAATAATAAATATTTACACACACCCGCTGAACAGCCAGGCTGCCTTGAGTGCCTGGGAGTCGCTCTATTAGGATGGGCCGCAGGTGAGTTTCCCACAGGCGATTACCATCCACCTGAGAGGCCAGACGGCGGATTTGAGCTGGAGAGCACTTAACAGGTTTGTGGGACAGCTGGAGGAGAGAAAAAAACAATGTTTCCTGTGAAAAAGTGCAGGCAGTAAAGATGTTCTAGATATTTGTGGTACAAAGGTAGTTTATACTCATCATCTTCTCTGATCCTTATTCTTCATATATATTTGTTCATTGTTTAGGTAAGGCTCTTGCTCTGTTTCTCCAATGTTTGAATAACCCCTTCTTTTCTTCCATAGAGGATTTATTTTATGTTTTACATTTCCTCAGACAATCTGGGTTTGAGTGATTGAAGAAACTTTGGGTGGATACAGCCACTGGTCTGCACACAGTTAGGGGAAAGTGTCTGTATTAACAGAAGGTGACGCATTTTTCTGCTATTTTTGGCCATTTTATAAACAAAACTGTATTTTAAGATAGAGTAAATGAACCCCCACTTAAAAAATACTGGTTAAAAAGATTTTTGTACACAGTCCTGATCATTTTTCTTTGGTGGAAGATCAAAACCTCTTTGGTGAGTGCCAATTTTTCAGGAACAACCCTAAACAGCACAGAAGGTGACCTTTGTAAAAGTTCAATAATTACTGCAGCTGTTTAGGTACTTCACTAATATTCCAGGTTAACTCAAACCATAAATATGAAGATAAAAATGATTTGGTTTATGTTACATGAGATTTAACTGAACATCTTTGTGTTACGGACTGTTGATCCCTCTCTACAGGTAAAGAGTCTGCAGGGTCATCCTAGACTCCACCCTGTCTTCTACATCCCACATCAATAATATCACCCATTCTGCATATTTCCACCTTCAAAATATAAATCAACTCCGTCAATCACTTTTACTCTGTGACATAGACACTTTCATCCACACATTAGTTGTTTCACATTTGGATTACTGTAACTCTCTCCCCTCTGGTCTCCCTCTAAAATCCCTCTGCACACGTGGCCACTATGGGGTCCAGAGCCTTGAGCCGTTCTGTCGTTCATGGAAGTCTCTTCCACCCGACATTCGAAAATTCATTCTCTTTACACTTTCAAATTCCATCTAAACACGCATCTTTATAAAATAGCTCATTCACTGTAGGTACATTTTATTGATACTTTTATAGTCTGATAGTTTTATTTGTTGTTAAATGTGTTTTATCTGTCATTTGTATTTTTGTAAGGTGACCTTGGGATCCTTGAAAGGCGCCTACAAATAAAATGTATTATTATCATTATTGATCAGAAGCTGTGATGACTATCATCTTTCTCTTCTGTGGGTGGTGTAGTATATACTTGATCAGAATCAGAATACTTTATTAATCCCCGGGGGGAAATTTACCCTTCCATCACAGCAATCAAGCTCTTCAGCTGGCACCCTCACAAACATAGCCCTTGGAGATTATATCACTCAAGCTGGTACAGCTGGCATGGAATGAACTGTCCCTGATAACCTTCTTTTGAGATTCAAGGCCCCAGTGTTGTGCAATTTTATTATTATTATCCTTTTTCACATCACCTTATTTCAAAAGCAAACCAATACTGTCATGACGATCAACAAATTCTGTAACTCTGTTACTGACTCCATAAACTGGCCATCTTCCCTCATTAGATCAAACTGCTCATCCTGAAGGCATTCAGAAAAAAACAGCCTTTATCTGCTGCTCTCATTGCTTATCAAATCTTGCCACCAAAGTCCTATTGACATAGTCTCCTCTGACAGGGCCATTCACAGTTCAACCCAATACACACTATATGGATAAATGTATTGGGCCACACCTCTTAATCACTGAACTCAGATGTTTCAGTCTGATTGCCACAGGTGTATAAAATCAAGCATCAAGCCGTGCAGTCTGCCTTTGCAAATATTTTTGAAAGAACCGGTCATTCTAAAGAGCTCACCGAATTCAAGCATAGTACTATAATAGGATGCCACTGTTGCAAGAAATCAGTTCATAATATTTCTTCCTCCTCAGACAGTCCACAATCATGTGTAAGTGGTATTATTATGAACTGGAAATGCTGATCAACCACAGCAACTCGTAAAGTTATAGAGCGGGGTCACCAAGTGCTGAGGCACAAGCTACCAACACTCTGCTGACTTGGTAACCGCAGAGCTCCAAACCTCCTCCAGCATTAACTTCAGCAAAAAACTGTGTACCAAGAGCTTCATGGCATGGATTTCCATGGCCAAGCCTTACAGCACCAAGCACAATGCCAAGCTTCAGATAGAGTGGTTTAAAGCACACTGCCACTGGACTTTGGAGCAGTGGAAAAGTGGAATTCGACATGAGTGAGACTTTTTCTTCAGAATTACTTTCTGTTGTTTAAGTGAAGCTGCTAACAAGTGAACAACAAGAACAAGCACAGGAGAAACTGATCATGTGCACAAGAAAGAACTAAATGCACCTGTGAACTGTTTGTTTCTCTTTGTTCCATCACTGCACTACGTTACTGATATCATACATCAGTGCAGAGAAATGGTTAAACTCACAAACTGTGATCAACAGTAAGATTCACTTCCAATCCTCATCAACGCCAGGTGATTGTACCAGATGTAGGTGACTTCAGCTACTTTTAACAATGAAGTACACACCCAGAATAACACACCCCACAAAACAAGAATCAATGCAATGTGTGATTACAAACCAAGCCTATTAAATTACAAAAAAACTTTCGTTAATAGCTCCTATAGTTAGTGAGGGACATGACCTGATCTGGAGAGAAAACCTATTCCAGAACTGGAGCTACAACTATGAAACATCAGCTGGCTGTAAGAGCCAGTCTGGCACTTGGAAATGACTGAACCTAATATATTTTCATGGGACATAAAATTGCAACATGTCTCATAGATACTCTGGGGCAAGCCCATGCAAGCACTTACAGTGCCTTGCAAAAGTATTCATACCCCTTGATCTTTTCCACAATTTGATAGATCAACACAAAGTAGAGCATAATTGTCAAGTGGGAAGAAAATGATTCATGGTTTTCAAACTTTTTTTACAAATAAAAATCTGAAAATTGTGGTGTGCATATGTATTCAGCCCCCTTTACTCTGATACCCCTAAAAACAATCCAGTGCAACCAATTACTTTCAGAAGTCACCTAATAAGTAAATAGAGTCCACCTGTGTGTACTTTAATCTCAGTATAAATGCAGCTGTTCTGTGAAGGCCTCAGTGGTTTGTTAGAGAACATGAGTGAACAAACAGCATCATGAAGTTCAAAGAACACACCAGGCAGGACAGGGATAAAGTTGTAAAGTATAAAAAAATATCCCGAGCTTTGAACATCTCACACTGTTCAATCTATCATCCCAGAATGGAAAGAGTGTGACTTGACTTAATCCACGTCGTTCCATGGGGGACATAGGGCGACCACAGTGGCTTTCTGTCTCTTCCTATCCTTGGCTAAGGTCTTGGTTTCTTCCCATGTTTTCCCAATTTTCTGGCCATCAGAAGCTAGTTCTCTGGGCCAGGTGGTTTTTGGCCTGCCTCTTTTACGGTGACCCAGAGGATTCCAATCTAGCACCTGTCTGGTTATGTTTGAATTGTTTTTTTTAGCAGAGTGTGACCAATCCATTTCCACCTATGTGTTGTGATCGTTCTGGCTACTGGTTCTTGTTTTGTCCTTTTCATAGTTCTTTATTACTGACGGTGTTTGACCACTTTATTCCAATAATATTTCATAAGCATCTGTTCATGAAAACTTGTAGTGTTCTGATGGAGACAGCTGTTAATCTTCACGTTTCTGACCCATAAAGAAGTATAGAGTTTACATTTCAGTTAAAGATCCTAATTTTAGTGCAAGTTCTGAGTGCTTTGTTCTTCCAGACTGGTCTAAGGATAGCAAAGCCTTGTTGTGCTTTTCTTTTTCTAGATTGAATATGTTCATCTGTCCCTCCTGATGTGCTGATGACACTGCCCAGATATGCGAATTCTGGGACATCTTCAATTTCAACATCTCTCATTTTGGTTTTCCTTAGCTGGTTTGCATTTATCCTCATAGATTTTGTCTTTGTTGGATTTATGCGAAGTCCTACTTGTTTTGGAGTTGTCTTGAGGTTGGTAGCTTGGTTTGTGAGTCTTGGTGGTGATGGGAAAGCTGGCAAATATCGTCTGCAAATTCAAGGTCTTCAAGACATGATTGTAAAGTCCATTTTATGCCCACAGGAGTATCGTATGATGTTCGACTCACCCAGGCTATGACCATCAGAAAAAGAAGAGGGGAGAGTAGACATCCTTGCCTGACACCAGTA
>VUQH01070336.1:0-18986 GCA_015106775.1 Etroplus canarensis
ACCGACAGTGGTTTCTGGAAGTATTCCTGGGCCCATTTAGTAATATCAATGACACAATCATGCCGATGAGTGATGCAGCGTCGTCTGAGGGCCCGAAGACCACTGACATCCAATAAAGGTCTTCGGCCTTGTCCCTTACGCGCAGACATCTCCAGTTTCTCTGAAACTTTTGATGATGTTATGCACCGTAGATGATGAGAGTTGCAAAGCCTTTGTAATTTGAGATTGAGGAACATTGTTTTTGAAGTATTCCACAATCTTTTTACACACTCTTTCACAGATTGGAGAGCCTCTGCCCATCTTTACTTCTGAGAGACTCTGCCTCTCTAAGACATCCCTTTTATAGCTAATCATGTTACAGACCTGATATCAGTTAACTTAATTACCTGCTAGATGTTCTCCCAGCTGAATCTTTTTTAACTTTCTTGCTTTTAGCCATTTGTTGCCCCCGTGCCAACTTTTTTGGGACCTGTAGCAGACATCAAATTTGAAATGAGCTCATATAGTGGATGAAGGTATACAATTTTTCAGTTTGAACATTTGTTATTTTATATATGTTATGCTGTGAATAAAATATTGGCTCATGTGATTTGAAAGTCTTTATGTTTTTCATTTGGTTTTTATTTGGCTCAAATTTAAAGAACGTCCCAGCTTTTCTGGAATTCGGGTTGTACATGTAGATATGTTAAATAACATGGGACATAACACATTTTGGTTAAAATCATCCAGTTTATCAAGCAAGCAGAAGTCATGAAACAGAATATTTTCAGCTACTTAAAAGTACTTAATATTCATTGTATAAAAATTGCATCAAGTCTACCACATACAGACTGCCAGATTTTGTTTCTTTATTGGTTATACCTTTCCAGGCTTTTACCACAGCATCTTTTGGTTGCTGTCTAGTTTCTCCCTTCAGACTTCTCTTCAAGAGGTGAAATATGTGTTTAATTAGATTAAGATCTGGTGACTGACTGGCTAATCTAAAACCTTCAATTTTTCCCCCTGATAAAGTCCTTTGTTGAGGTAGTACGATGTTTTGGATTATTGTCTTGTACATGATGAAGTTCTCCAGATCAGTTTGGATGTATTTCTCCATAAATTAACAGACAGTGAGTTCATGTAGACTTCTGCATTCATTCTGCTGCTACAATCACGTGTTACATCATTAATGAAAAAGACTGAACCTGTTCCAGAAGCAGTCATGAAAGCCTAAGCCTTGACACAACCTCCACCATGCTTCACAAATGAGCTTGTGTGCATATGATCTTGAGCACATCCCTTCTTTCTCCACAATTTGCTCGTTCCATCACTTTTGTAGAGCTTAGTCTTTGTCTCATCAGTCTATAAAACTTTGTTCCAGAACTGTTTTGGCTCATCTCTGGACTTTTATTTTTCAAATTAAAATTGGGCTTTCTGATTTTTCCTGCTGATGAGAAATTTGCAACTTGTAGTATGGCCTCTATATTGTTGTTGTCTAAATCTCTTTTGAACAGTGGACTGTGATATTTCCACCCCTGCTCTTTAGAGGTAATTCATGATGTAACAGACTGTTGTTTTGGGTTTTCTTTACTGCTCTTACATTAGTCTGTCATCACTTGTTGTTTTCCTTGGACGACCGGTTCGATGCCTGTTGCTCAGTACACCAGTGGTTTCCTTCTTTTCCAGGACATTCCAAATTGTGGTACTGGCTGTGCCCAATGTTTTTGAAATACCTCTGACGGACTTTTCTCCTTTTTTCAGCTTCATATAATGGCATGTTTTTCTCCTATAGATAGTTCTTTGGTCTTCATTTTAGTCTACCCTTCTTAAATACAAATGCCGTCTTCATAGGGGAAAGCCAAAGCTTAAACTGAGAGTAGATATCTAGGGCTGCTTAATAAATAAAGATTCAATCCTGTATGACGAGAAACACCTGTGGCTTGGCATGTTCACTGTTTGGAGGAAAGTGTTTTGCTAGTAATAAAGTAACAACATAGAAAGTATAAAAAGATTGATGTGGCCACTGCCATGTAACCCGCTGGTTTGCAATGTCGTGTTATGAAGCAGAGATGAGGGGTTTTTGCTGTTGTCACCTTGGTGTTGTGGAATTGGATATGGCAAGTGAGGAGTGGATCCGACTGTGAAACCACGCACTCATTGGCTAACAACTTGTCAATCACAAGTCGTTAGCCAAGTAGCATATTGTGGATATTCTTCCTTTCTGAAACATTTTATGAGCCAAATTTACAAAATGGATTTAAGGTTTTATTCAATATGACCCAAAATGAGTGACTGAACCTAAAAACTCATTGCTAAAGTGTTAGTGAGGTTGGAGCTATGAACCATTTTCCCATAGCATTATACCTGCTAACATGGACAGATTATTGTTGACTTAACATAGCAATTAGCTTATTTGATAAAGTGTTTTAGTAATATGGGGCATTCCTTTTGAAGTCTGTGCTGAGCTGAAAGCCAGCCAGTGACTTATGGTCCCCATCTTTAAGCTAACACTGGCTGCTGCTGTAGCTGTTGAGAATTGAACAGAGGCATTGAGACAAAGTGCAGAGAAGCAATGAATGTCACATCTCTTAGATTTTTGTGTCAAACTGTGGCTGGGTCCTTCATCATGAGAAGCCTCTTTTTTCAGGTTGCAGTCTCTCCACAAGTTTACAAAGCCTTTCGAAAAGTAGGTTTTAAGTTCCTTTCCTCCTGTGAAGTGTATGTTTCATCAGTTTCTAGAGGACATGGTGAACTGGGAAGAGAAACACACCTTAGCGCCTTGGTGCAAAGTTTCCCTGCAGCTCGTCACTGATTCACATGACCTCAGAGTGACTGATGGAACAGGAGTTGGTTTTCGACAGGGCTAGTGTTAATCTATGAAAAGTTAAAGTCACTCCTAAATGTCACACACTCACAGCACCATGTTTCATATTTTATGCAAAGGAAGGTCTGCTTGAACCATTTCACCATGATGCATTTAGACTGGATGTTTTTTCTCGTTTGAAGGAAAGAGAAGTTCTGGGTATTTTTGAAATTTGGAGTGAATGTCCCCAAATACTGAAACGAACTAAAGGAAAACTAGAAAATACCGGGATTTTTTTTGTTTTTTTTTTTTACACAGCATTGCGCTTCTACCAAGCTTGTCTTTCACCCCAGTGTCATTGGAAAATTTGAAATATCATTAGGTCCAACAGTTTTGGGACAATTACCCTTTTTTTCCATAATTTTGCCTCAGAACCACCGCATTGGATTTTAAATCAGTTAAAATATCATTGAAGTGCAGACTTTCAGCTTTAGTTCAAGAGGTCTGAGAAAGGAATTGCTTTAATATTGCTTTTATATATTACAGCTATTTTTATATACAGTCTCCCATTTCAGAGGTTCAAAAGTAATGGGACAAGTGACTGACAAGCAGTTTTTAATGGCCAAGTGAGTTATTTCTTTATTTCATGACAACCTAAACAGATAAAAGATTTAGAGTTGATTCCAAGTGTTGAAATTGCATGATAGTTGTGGTCCAAAGGAATGCGGATGCATGTGAAGGAGGCTATTATTAGGCTGAAAAACCACATTAACCTGTTAGGGATTTCCAAAACAACAACGTAGAAGATACTGGCCACCTCAGCAACACCTAAAGGCCTAGAAGACCATAGAAACAGCTGAAGTGGATGATCACAGAATTCTTTCCTTGGTTAAGAAAAACCCCTTTACAACATCTAGCTGAGTCAAGGAGGAGGTAGTGGAAGGTAGTGGAGGCAGGTGTATCACTGTCAAAGTCTACGATCAACAAATGCCTCCATGGACGAAAAACACAGGGAACCACTCAAGAACAGGAAGGCCAGAGTAGGCTTGAAAACATCTAAAAGAACCTGCCCTGTTCTAGAGAAAGACAAAAATCTTTCTAGAGATGAAACCAACATGAATTTGAACTAGAAAGAAGGGAAGAGAAAAATGTGGAGAAGAAAAGGAACAGAAAATGAAGACGATATCTTTATTAGTCCGCTGGTGGGGAAATTACAACTTGACCTCAACACACTCTTTATTATAGGTGAGAGAGAACAAGGCAGTCCATTGTGGGCACCAAGGAAGACAGTGGGGGATCGGTACCTTGCCGGTACCAACTGCCACAGTGAGTATCAAACCAGAGCCACATCAGCATCCGTCTAGTTCCCAACCATTCACTGTCTCTCTGAGCCACTGCCACCCCCAGCTTGTGAAGCGTACCACATCATCTGTAAAACATGATGAAGGCAATGTTATGACATGGGCATGTATGGCTAATAAATGCACCAGGTCACAGGGATCTTCTAAAGATGTGACTGATAGAAGTAGCAGGATGGATTCTGAAGTGTACAGGGCTATACTCTCTGCTTAGATTCAGCCAAATGATGCAAAACTGATTGGACAGTGCCTCACAGTGCAAATGGATAATGGCCCAAAGCAACCCAAAAGTCTTCCAATGCAACGAACTGGGATATTCTTCGATGGCCAACTCAGTCACCTGATCTCAACCCAAGAAAGCAGCTTTTCAGTTTCTGAAAACTGAAGGCAGAGACCCACAAACAAGCAGCAACTGAGGGCAGCTGCAGTAAAGGCCTGGCAGAGCATCTCAAGGGAGGAAACACAGCATTTAGTGATGTCCATAAGTTCAAGACTTCAGGCCGTCACTGACTACAAAGGATTTTCATCCAAGTATTAAAAACAGTTGTTAGCTTGTCCAGTTATTTTGGGGCCCTGAAAATGGGTGCGTATTTATAAAAATGGCTGTTATTCCTAAATAGTTAACTTATGACCCCAACTGTATTCAACACAAACAACCACTAGACTTACAGCACAGCCTAAATAAATACTTGAACAAACATCACTTTATTTTTATTTTAAAAAGAAACTCCCTAGGTCATAAAAAGATGCTAATTCACATTTTTTCCATAAAAGCAGCTACGACAGCTCAATATGTATTCCACTGTTTTCCATATTTATTTTCTTGAAGCAAAAGAACAATGACTAAACGCTCCTCAGTTGCTTTTGAAATTTTTTAGCGGCACAAAACCTTTTAAAAAGCACGACTGAATGAACTCAAAAATGCTGATTTGTGTGTCACTTGCAACTTTTTAGGCTTCTGAAAAGCAGACGTTTCCCTGATAGCCCCCCTGCCCCCCCCGACAGCCGCAGTGTGTTCACCTTTGATATCCAAACAGGCATCAACACACACAGTCTGTCTGTTTTGACTGCATTCATCACCCTGAAAGCGTGTCTCCGCCATCCTGCAGTCAGCTTTCACCTCTGCAGCCGGAGTCAAGACTGATGTTATTACCTTATCAAAGGTGGAGGTGTCTGCAGCTCTGGGGGAAACGAAAGGGAGACCATGAGAGAGGCTGGTGGGAGGGGTGGACGGTTTCCTTTGACTGGCTGGCAGCCGATGGGACACCAGGCATATTTATCCCTCGCCGCCGGCTTATCAGCGGGGCCTGTAAATCTACCTGACAGGTCTTTACAGGTGCCGTTAATCCTGCTGATTCAATTCATTTTGCTAACTGCTCGGATACGGCCTCTCTCCGCGGGGAAGATCAAACCCTCGCTCCGTTCTCGCCGCGTTAGTTTGTGTTGTCCTCGTGATGGAAAGGCAAATCCACTCTCTCTAACGTGGAGATGAAAGGTGTAATGCAGCCGCCGTGGCAGTCAGATTTATTCCTCCAAACGTGTTTGTGGTTCTTTATTTGCTGCACACAGGGCTTGGCTTTTTCTAAATGTTATTTACAGAGGCGAGATTTGCTGTGCAGGTATGCAGTTTTTCAGAAGCGCCCTGTTACACCCTCGCAATTATTCGTACCTTGGAGGTGCTCTGTTAAAGTCCAATCTTGTGCTGCACAGTTATATAGGTGCTTACGGAGGTTAGGTCTTGTTTCTTTTACCATATTTTTCTGTACTTTTGAGTGTTTTGGTGTCATAATCACTTTTGCAGAAACATTTTTCCTGAAAAGTTTTAGAGCCCTTGTTAGCTAGTGACAAAAAGTTAGCATAATGTCACATTATAACATAAGGCTCTGTGTGTGTGCTGTGGGGACATATCTTTTTTTTCTAACTCGAGCCTTATTTATCTGCCCTAAATTTGACTTTTTCCTGAAAATGAGCAACATTAGCTCCAGGCTCCTAACGGAGACCCATTCTGCTACCTTCCAGCTCATTATTTTTGTTGTTGGAGTTTATTAGTGCAGCGTTGCATAGCTAGTAGTTCAAAAAATCCTTATTGCTGTTTTACTGAGCCTTGATGCAACCCTTTTCTTCACGCTCTGCCTGAAACAAGCAGTATCTCCTATCTCCTTAGGGCAGCCCACCATAAAATTCTGCTTTGTTTTGAATGGTTGCCCCTCGTCTGGCTTACATGAACAGCCTCTGATGCTTTTGGTTGGGTTTGAAAACAAACTGTAAACCAACTATAAAACATCTACATTCTAATGATTAAAAATGTCATTCTCTCATGTCACACATGAGAATACTAAGGCTGTTGTGAAACACAACAAGATTTTTTTAAACTTTATTTTAGTGTAAAAAGCCATAATGCAATCTATACCTTTGTGTGTTTTCATTTTTTAGCAAACACACTTACCTGGGATGTTTTTAGGTTCAACTAGACATGGACCAGACGACCCGGTGAAATTCAAACTGAGCATCAGAATAGGTAGGAAAAGTGATCTGGATGACTTAATGTGGCATGGTTGTTGGATGGACTGGTCTGCTGGGGTTTACGGAGAATGGTCCAAAATAGAAGATACCCAGTGAGTGGCAGTTTTCTGGCAGAAAACGCCTTGTTGATGCCAAGGAGAGTGGCCAGACTGCTTTGACCTGATGGAAAAGCAACGGTAACTCAAATAACCACTCACTGATTGCAGCTGAGGTATGCAGAAGAGCATCTCTGGGCCACGACAGCAGAAGACCACACCGTGTGCCATTCCTGTCAGCTAAGACCAGGAAACTGAAGCTGTGGGTTCACCAAAATTAGGCAACAGAAGATTGGAAAAACATTGCCTGTTTTGATGAGTCTCAATTTTCTCTGTGACATTCAGATGGCAGCGTCAGGATTTGGTGTCAACAGTATGGAAGCATGGACCCATCCTGCCTTGTATCAGCAGCATGGGAGATATATTCTTGACACGCTTTAGGCCCCTTGAGCATCATATAAACACCACAACTCACCAGAGTATCACTGGTGACCATGTCCATCCGTTTATGACCACGGTGTACCCTTTTTCTGATCCTTGCTTCCAGCAGGATAACACACCATGTCACAAAGCTCAAATCACCTCAAACTGCTTTTTTTGAACATGGCAATAAGTTCACTGTACTCACACGGCCTTCACAGTCACCAGATCTCAATCTAATAGAGCACCTTTGGGATGTGGTGAAACAGGAGATTCTCATAATGGATGTGCAGCCAACAAATCTGCAGCAGCTGCGTGATGTTGTCATGTCATGATGGACCAACATCTCTGAGGAATGTCTCCCACAATTCTGGAGGTGAAAGAGGGTCTAGCAGGGTGTACCTTATAATGTGGTCGGTGCATGTTGAAGACAGTGTTTTTGTAAAGTACAAAATCATCAACACATAGTCCTATCATATTGTGGTTTGTATTCATGTGCTGTATCACACAATGGAAGATTTAGTCTTTTAATAATATATATGAATACCAATTTTTATACACATACCCTCCTAATGGGACATATGAAGAAATTGACGACAAGGTGAAAACAGTTTGGCACAAATCTATAAAATAAGCACTATGAACTTTGACACATTTTCTTAATTCTATGAAAGTTTGGCCACAGTTAATATAAACATCAAGCATTTTAACATAAAACAGAAAAACAAGGAAAAGCCTAATAGGTCTGATTTAATATTTCCTTCATGGCTTGATTAAATTCAGAGGTCTGAAATCCAGCTAGGACACAGTTGCCTCTGTGTATTGTTTTCTTTGAGATTTCCTATCGGGGATCTGTCAGACAGGGTGCTGCAGTGTCTCAGTTCATGTTCACGAAGGAAGCAATAACAACCAGGACTCACTGAAATCAGGGGAACATGGCAAAAACAAAAATGCTAGAGGAGCAAGTGCTGAACTTTTGCCACCTTTCTGTGCTTCCTCCATTTCATTAACAGGATCTGAGTCTGTCAAACACCAGGTGGAAAAATTCTTGCTTTTCAAAGCTTTCAAAGATATATCTATCTACAACTTTAATTTTAAGGGGTACAAATCTGCATTGACTGCAAAATATTTACTTTAATAAGGCAGTGAGTAATAATCTAAACTTGACTGATCGCCAAAGCAGAATTTCCCGTTATTTGTCCAACTTAAAGGCGGGAAGGACATCATGCACATCTGCAGAGCAGCAACCTTGGACTCATCTTTCTCAAGGATACCTTCACAGAAAAGACTCCAAAGTGACAGCTGAAGCTCTCAGTCTTACCTCGTGTTTGCTGAGCTCAGTCATTTTGAGCTGAACCGTCCCCTTTTACACTGTGCTAACCTTTGTCTTCCCATCACACCGTACTCTGACTTCCTTCCTAAATGCAGTCCCAAGCTTCTCATCTGAGTCTCCAAGGCCCTTTTTCTGATCTTGAGAAGGCCACCGGCAGGGAAAAAAACAAGCGCAGACTGAATCTTGGCAGGTTTGCGTGTTTAAACGCAGTGGTCACCTCCGCCTGGCTTCCTGCTGCAACCATCAAGCACCAACCTTATCGTTTCCTCACGGTGATTAGGCTGCTTCCTGGTGACTGCGTCGCAGGTTCAAGTTCATTTATGTTCACTTTTCTGGGGAGTGTTTCTCAACCTCGTGGTGAGTCATCAAATGAGAAGCAAAAGATCAAAACGATGACCTTTAAAAGTAAACATGGCTTTAATTGCCTTTTTCCTTCCAAAGGATTGTAATCTGTTGCATCCGTCTGAGAAGACAAAAATATGTGAACCTGTGCGTGGACTCCCTCACAAGCCTTTGTTTCTCATGCTTATGCTTTAGAGTAAGCTTGCAATTGCTCACTGTTTAATTTCTTTATTTTTAAAGCCAATTTTATTCACCAGTTTCATGCAATTACCATACATCACAGGGAGATTTTTAAATGCAGTTAATTAAGAATTATCTATGAGAGAGTCCCACGCAGCTCTGGGACTTCAACCTGCAACCCAACATTTGAAGGCCCCGTGTGTCCGCCGCTGCCCCCTCAGCGAGCTGCCTTTCTTCGCTTTCCCTCCGTCTCTGATGGGACGTCCTCTCGCCGGCTCAGAGCTGCGAGGGGCGTTTATCTCTGACCCGCAGGTTCGGCCTCGCTGTCTCAGCTGCCAAAACAGTCCCATTCAACATTGTGCTGAGTTCATCAATGCTCTGCTGACACACACACACACACACACAGACGCACATGCTCACACAGATGCACACTGCAAAAAATGTCCTCCACAAAGCGAGTCTTGTTTTTAAAGCGGCTCTCTGTTGCGTTATGTCACCGCTGTTCAAGCCGAAAAGGCGTTCTGGATTGCAATATTTTCTTTCTCCTAGTTTTTCCTCATGCTAATTCCAGTTTGAACTTCTGTAGGTGGTGCTCCGTTCTACAGATGATACACTATAACAGATATACACGCACAGACCGCTTCATTAGGTATACCTTGCCAGTACTGGGTTGGACCCCCTTTTGCCTTCAGAACTACCTTGATTCTTTGAGATTCAACAAGCTGCTGGAAAGATTCTTTAGAGATTTTGGTCCATATTGACATGACAGAGCCACACAGCTGCCATCCATGATGCAAAGCTTCCATTCATGCTGATACAAGCCAGGATGGATCTATGCTTTCATGTTGTTCAGGCTAAATTCTGACCTGACCTTCTGAACACTGCAGCAGACATTGAGACTCGTCAGACCAGGCAACGTTTTTTTTCCAATCTTCTGTTGTCTGATTTTAATGAGCCTCAGCTCAACCTCAGCAAGTTTGGATGTGCTGTGGATTCATAGGTCCTCTTCTGCATACGTTGGTTGCAACCGGTGGTTATTTTAGTGCCTTCCCATCAAGCTTGAAGCACCAGTCACTCTCTTTTTCAGGCCACTCTCTGTAAACCCCAGAGATGGTTGTGTACGAAAATCCCAGTAGATCAGCAGTTTCTTAAATCAGCCTTACACCAAAAGTCTGCCAACAACCATGGCACCTTCAAAGCCACTTAAATCACCTTTCTTCCCCGCTCTGATGCTCAGTTTGAACATCAGTAGGTCATCTTATCGATGTGCCTAAATGCATTGGCATGTGCCATGTGGTTGCAGTCGTACCTAACAAAGTGGCTGGTGAGTGATTTTGTATCAGGAAATCTTTAAATTTCAGCAAGCGAAGTAATAATAATAATAGTCATAATCAGAACAATACCTGATTTCTATTTTGCTGATCTCCCCTTCATAGCCATCTTCTCTGAATGTCCTCTTCTGACTGGGGAAGTTCCTGGCAGCTAATTTACCGGTTGTTTAAACAAAAACAAAAAAACAAAATAAGAGTTGATGAGGCTAAAAGGGGGCAGCATGGTGATAACGGTGAATAATAATGTGAACGACCACACAAAAAAATCGGATCTCAGCAAAAAATCGGAATTGCCTGCAGTGGGAATGTAGCCTAAAAGGCAGAAAGCACTCAGTCAGTGGGGAAGGTTAAACACTGACCATACAAACAATAGCAAATCACAGTGTTCAAACTTATAGTCCACAAATTGTGCACAACAATAGTTCTGGCCACTTGGACTTGCATTATGATATCTTCTCTCTCGTTTTTGGTAAATTGTTGGATAATAAACTTCCATACACTGATGTCATATTTGGAATGCAACATTGTCTTACCTGTACAGGAGAAGAAAGGTGCATTTTTTTTGCTTTGTTTTTGCCCCTTTTTCATTTACCTTTGCAGTATACAGACATAATTTTAATTGTTTTGTTGTTTTGACAGCCAGAGGAAAGGTGTTTCTTTTGTCAGGGATTTGTTCCTGCAAAAAAGTGGAACCTGTTTTTATCTCTTGTGAGATTTGGTATTATGTGTCATGTCTCAACAAATAAAGAATTAATTTTAAAAATTGCAGATATCTTGTTGAGAATTGGCTTTGTTCCAGCTTCTGTAATGACACAGAAATATTTTACCTTAGGAAAATAAAGAAATTCAAGGACTGTTCCACCTCGGTGGAGGTATGCAGTCTTGGAAAGCTCTTTTACCAGTAACAGAATTTGTGCTGATCTGTTTGCAGTCAAAGAATGCCACCACTGAATTTTGAGCGTAATCACATTTTTTATGTGCTATTTGTGCATTACATGCAAAATTACAGTTCTGAAATTAAGAAAAAAGGGGACTTTGCATCTTATTTTGTGAGCCACAATTGGTTATTATATGAAACTTACATAATGGCCACAGTTTTAGCAAAATGATAACAAGAAGGCTCACAAACAGTCATATCTAGGACAATGCTCCTAGTTCTTGACTGGTTCTAACCCAGCTTAAGACATTACTATGCCATGGCTAAATCTAATGAGAGAGCAGAGGGGCAAATGCAAGCACTCATTTTACAACCATTATAATCGGATTTTTAGTGATTCTTGTGAAAATGGAAAAAAGCCCAGGAAGTTAAATGCAACCTTGACATTAAGCTTGGTTTGGGTGAAAACCCATTAAATGATCATTATTTGCAAGTTTCACTCAAATCTGACCAATAACAGTAGTGATTTTAGTGAACTGTGGACAGATGGATGACCCTTTGGCTTTATGAGCTAAAAAATGCACTTCTGTTTAAAAGAAAAAAGCTTCTTTGAGTTGGATCCTTTTATGACTTCACAGATTTAATTATTACCCATCTGTTATTTATTACCTTTTCACAGCAGACTTTGTATTCATTTTATTAAAACAAACCTCAAGGACCAAACTGCACTTTTGGGTGAAAAGTACACAGTGTCCAAGCCTGAGGACAGTGCATCAGTTTAGGAGCTTGCTTGTTGTTCTCAGCATTACGGTGGTTGTGCACCATGAATTTGGCTTGGGTGCTTGAAGTCCTACTCACCAGATTTGCCTCTCTGTGACTTCATTCTCTTGCGCATAATAAAATTAAAGTTGGAGGGCTGCTGTTTTGACACACTGCAACTGATCCTAACAGAACTTATCAGGACCAATCTTCCAAAGAGAATGCTTTCAAGGGAAGACTGGTCAAATTTCAATCAGGTTTGGTTTTTAAATTTTTTTAGCAGCTATCTACTTATTAATCAAATGGGCATCACTTAAGCTCCTTCCATGCAGGAAATGCATTGCTTGCTGTGCATCACTTTGTAGCTAACGAATGGATGATAGTGGGCACTTCAGGTACTCAAGATTACCTAGAAGTAGTACGCCCTTAGCATTAATCACAATGATCAGCACCATGATGTCTGGCAACCCAACTGGGATGACGCCTGCTGTGCAAGTTGAGAACCCTTGTAGAGCGCACGACACCATTCCAGCCTATTGCAATCTGTGAGCTCCCGGGAACTGATCCACAAGGCAAAGGACCATAAGTCACGTTTAATTGCATCCTTTTTTCTAGGTAACCCCCTCATGTATTCATCACACTCTCATATGTCAATCAAGCTCATTCTTTGCACTCATTGATGCCAGTTGCTCACCTCGAAGTTGAGAAAAGTTCAATCAGGACCTGCCTGCTTTCTGTCGTCAGCATTTGTTTTGCCTGTTGCTTGACATTGCCGATTGTCATTGATATTCGATGGTTTCTGGTTGCCACATTGCTGCCAGTACCTTTCTGTGTGGATGCCCCTCTATTCCCAATCTGAAAAAATGCAAATGACTTTGCATTAGTAATATTGCTCCAACTATATATTTCTATCAGTTAGTGATCTGTCAGTATGAACTGTTAGCCTGATTAGACACTGTCACATTTTTAGGGTATAATTCCTCATATGTGTTTAAATCAAAATAAGGATTCAAGGTTGAGTGTTGGCGCTTGCAGTGTATTTTTTATAGTGTACCCATAACTCACACATTCACACAAAAACACAACAAATCCCAGGCAGGAAAGAAGCGGACAACCTCAGTCCTTTTGGCTGGATATCTGGGGGCCTCTGTGACAACTACCGCCCCCTCCATCGCCTATACTGCCTATCAACCTCCGACAGGTCAGGTCCTCACGCACACGTTCGCTGAAGGTCCCCAACACGCGACCTCTCCCCTGTCACAACTGTCACTTGACTTTAGCAAGCAGAAACCCCTTTTATCAGAAAACCTGAAGCACGGCCCTGACAAAGCTGAGGAACTGCCAGAGACTGACCCCAGTGTATATTTAGCAGCAGCTTGGCAGTCGCCCATCCCAACTGTCGAGGCTGTCAGAGCCTCGCTTACACTCCAGCCTTCCCTCCTCCCCCACCTCAGTTTGATTATGTAGAGAGGGAGTCACACAGAGTGGGTTCATTGTTCATTCAATGGCGCATAATCAGGTAAAGGCACATTTGTGACATAATTATCATGTTTATCCCTGTTTGGCATTAAAATCATGACTCTTTGAAGTTTTAATACCTGAAAGTGCAAAACAGGTGTCTAATAGATTTATTGCCAGTTTAAAAATTGTGCATATTTTGTTTCCCACCAAAGAGGTTTTGGCCTTCCAAAGAAAAACCACCAGGACTAGGATACAAAACATTTTTAAAGGTGTTCTGTAATTTATTTAATCTTAAAACATGTTTTTGTTCACGAAATGACCACAAGACAGGAAGATGCACAGATAACTATTAAGTATGTCTTGTCTATGTGCATATCGATTGTACTTATGTTGGTAGTTTCTTCCCAAAGGCATATTTTTGTCCAAGGCAAACCCTCTTTTCATCTTCTAAAATTAAGTGTTGCCACATGAAAGTTAATTCCCAGGTCTGACAATCTTGAAAGGCCTGGCTCAGGATTTCAAAATCATGTTGCATCACTCATTTAAAGATTTAAAAACTGAAACTTAGATGAAATCTTAACAGCAGATATGTAGAAGTACAGATGGATACACATCTGCACATTTTCAGCTTTTAGTTTGTCATGATGTTAAGTGTCAGTTTAGTCACTTCCTGTTTTGCTTTGAAATCTCTGTAGGTCCTAGTCTTCAGTTAGTTGTGCTTCATTCCAGTTCAGTTAGTCATTGGTCCTTTCCTCCCGAAATTCTTAAAAGCTTCCCCCTGTTTTGGTCCTTTGGTTCTAGAAGGAAGCTCAGATCAAAGTTGCCAGTTATTTTTTTAAAGTGCTGATATTGCATTGTGGGTCAAAAATACTTGAACCAATCTGCAGAATTCTATCCCTCATGCGCTGTTACTAACATGTAATAAGTAGCATATCAAAAATGTTAATGGTGGTTCCAAAATTTAAGTTATTAATTACTTGAAATACCTGATGTACAAGGTTGGGCGATAAGGTTTTTAATTTAGCAGAACCCTAACCTGATTTAAATTTGACCACTTGCAGATATCCTCTGGACCACTTCCAGTGTGGCGGCTATTTTTTTAAACGTGAATTTCGTTTTGGGGAACAGGGCAAAGGTAAGTACGGCAAACAATTTATCATATAGCATTAAAAGCCTAGAAATACAGACAATAGAACACTATCAGTCATGGATTGGCCTCCCCAGAGCCCACACCTCAACATTATTGAAGCAGTGTGGGATCATCTTGACAGATCATGGTACAAAAGGCAGTCAACATCCAAAGAAGAGCTTAGGAATGTCCTTCAAGAAGCCTGGAGAACTCTTCCTGAAGTATAGAAATGATAAGAAAGCTTGCTTAAGAGCTCTCAGGCTGTGTTGAAGAATAAAGGTGGTCATACCAAATATTGACTTTCAAGACTTCAGAATTCTAAAAACTTTGTTTTTCCCTTATGTCCTCCATTTATGTTTGCACATGTTTCAATAAATTGTTGCACCTATTTTTCATAACTAATATAAAGAAATGAGAGGTGGTTTGAGACTCTTGCACAGTACTGCAATTGTTTCACAGCTGACAGGTATATCATTTGGAAGATACAAATAACACTCAGCATGCATACCTCAAAAAAAAGAAATCCTGTTAAGTTCTGACATTCTGAGTCTCTTGAACTTTTGACACTATTTCCATGTCCCAGTGAAAGCCAGCATTTAAAATTGCAGTGCGCTGAAGACATCACTTCTTTCCACATTGCAGATATCTGAAAATTGTATCTTTTATAACCCTGAGAACACCATAACTCTGCAGTCTGCAGATGAAGCAGGCCAGAGGAAGTGTCTAAATTAGACATTCAGCATCAATGCAAAATGAACGAGGGACACTGGACATTCTGAAGCTTTGAGTGACTTGCAAAAATGTGATCTCAGAAATATGTGCTTCTCGAACGTTGTCTTTATAATGTGTCCTGTCCTTTGCGATGATATGCCCTTAATTACCTGCTTAAAACTTAAAATCACCATTACCCCTGCCTCCAGTCATGTGAAAGATTCAGGACTGGGTGTCATCTGCAGCTTGTTTTCTACAGTAACAGCGAAAAAGGTTCCAGTGTTATTAGAATACAAGCTTACCTTTGTTCCTGTGCATGCTTGCGTTATTCCGTGTCAAATCAATGCAATGTGACGTGTGGGTATTGTAGTGAGAAAAAAACGCATGAGGTCTCCTTTGCTTACCTTCATCTCTGTAGCTTTAATACAATGAGCAGCAGTGCAGTGGTGCAAACTTTGAGCTTTAGATGATGTTCATAGGCACACATCTTTTAGCAGGAGGGCTGTGTGAATTATTCAGCAGCGCAAGATGTCGTCTCGTCTTTCACTTATTGCTTTTTCCTTCTTCCTTTTCCTTCACCTGTTCTTTTTTTTTCTTCCTACCGCTCTTTCTTTTTTTACTTTTTCTGTATGAAATATTATGTTTAAGGTCTATCAAAACAGCAAAGAAGCAAGATTTTACCCATGTTAATTCAATCTATGAATGATTTTATGATTCTTCGTATAATAAAATCTCAGTGTATGTCATAAAGTTGGCTATAAGGCATAAAATTGGTACTAAAGAGGGCTTATGGGATGGATGATACGGTCATTTCCAAAACAAATGCTGCTCTTAAGGTGCATCAGATAAGCATCATATTGTAATAAAGGACAGATAACGACTTCTAGGAAATAATCTTTTATGAAGTGGAAGTGGTGTGTTCATAGTCTTCCTGTTGAGTTACCTTGCAGGCCTGAGGGAAGTTAACGCACGCTGACTTTCGCTGTATCTGAATGCTCCCTCTGGCTGAGCGCCATGCACTGCTTAGCGGGAATCTCAAATTGAACCTAATCGGTTCTCCAGTCACCGTGTTTAAATGGTCTTTTTGCCAGGTTAATGGGATTTCCGCTGAAAGGTCTGCGCTCGACGTCTAAAGTGGTCCAGACAATCGCAATGAGTTCCGAGTCAAGTGTGATTAACCCGCTGACCCGCCTGTAGCCATCGCACCTCTGCTCCCTTTCAACTCGACTGGAACTGTGTTCTAGTCGAGTCAGATTTACTTATAAGGATGTAAACAAGGACACAGTGAAACAAAGAGCAACGAAAAGAACAGATAGTAAAACTTCATCTCAGGTTTCAGACAACTGCTTTCAGGGCCTGTTTTTTCAAAAAGCAGTCTTTTTTGTCGCACACCTTCGGTTCGTGCAAAGTCCTTCTGGATGCAAGGTTTGATACTTAGTGACACTCTGAGAAGTTAGGCAGTTATTTTGAAGCTGAGTTCAGTTCAGTTTATTTAGTGCCATTACACAAGTGTCATCTCCAGAAACTATATTGTAAGGAAAAGACTACCATATTGGAGCGAGAACCCCAACGATCAGACCATTGCCGATGAGCAGTGCTTGGAGACAGTGGGGAGGAAGAACTCCTTTTTAACAGGATGAGACATCAAAGTGAATCAGGTTCAAGGGGGGCAGTCAATTAAAATAAATATTTTTTTCCCAATAAGTTACACTTCTACTATGTTAGTTACATGAAATTACGGCTTCATAGTAACTCAGTTCAGAGCACTCTGGATCTTCCCATGCAAGCACTAAACATTAGCCATGCTAAATCACACAGTGGATACAGTAAGCGAATATAAAGTAAACATACACCTAAATTTACATTTAAATACATAATTATTACAGTATACAATACTCCTTAGAAAAATGAGTAGATATCTTGGCCACTATATAGTCGAGACTGTCATGGGATGCCATCTCTGTCTTTTATACTCTATCACCATCCATCCATCCATCTTCTGCCGCTTATCTGGGTTGTGGGGACAATTGTCTAAGCAGAGATGCTCAGGCCCCCCTGTCCCCCAGCCACCTCCTCCAGTTCTTCTGGGGGGGCACCAAGGCATTCCCAAGGGTCTACCTTGGGGCCTCCTCCCAGTGTGACATGCTTAAAACACCTCACTTTGGAGGCCTCCAGGAGGCATCCTGGTCAGATGGCCAAACCACTTCAACTGGCTCCTTTCAGTGTGGAGGAGTAGCGGCTCTACTCTGAATCCCTCACAAATGATCAAGCTCCTCACCATCTAATTCTAGACACCAGTGAGAGGAAACTCATTTCTGCCTCTTGTATCCATGACCTCATTCTACAGGTCACCATACAGAGCTCGTGAAGTTATAATCTAAATGCTTTGACCTTACATGTGCAACTAAAATCCTGTGGCATTTCTTTGGTTTATACTTTACTGTTATCAGTAGTAACGAGACATTAAAATGTTACTGGTGGATTGAATCATTGAATCATTCCATAGATGACATATGAACACTCATTTTATGAATATTACACTCCAGACCCATACTTGGAGTAGTGATTCTTGTGAAAATGGAAATGTGCCTGTGAAATGACACCTACGACCTGTACCTTGAACATAGTTTGGATGAAGACCTATTAGATGATCACTGTGTGTAAACTTGATTAAATTCTGACAAATACTACAGGAGGAGTAGTGATTCTTGTGAGTTGTGGACAGATGGATGATGACTAGCTCATCAGTTCTTCAGCTGGATGAGCTAAAAAAAAAAAAAAAATCCAAGCTGCTATTTCCCAAACTCCCATTTCCATTCCTGATCAATACTGTCCCTGTGTCAGGAGTAAATAATATTCAACTGCGTTTCATTCACCAAGTGAACTGGTTAGAATGCAGAAGGTGTAAAACATTTTAGCATACAGATAATCAGACAGGTTGCTTACGTCCAGTAATATGATTATATAATATTTAAAATGTTTATTGGGCACATTCCTTGGAATTTGTGGACCAACATTCTTGCTTACCTTGAACCAACCATTCATACTGCAGGCTTTCATTATGATTTTGAAACTGAGATCATGAGGTCATGCCTCTGTTGTTCTCAAAGTAGTTATATTAGGAATAACTTTAGCTACAGTGGTTTTAATTTGGCTAATAAATAAGTAGGTCTTGTTATGTAATAGTCAACTGAATGTGGCTTTTGCCCCCTCTCAAGTCCAGGAGATCTATCAAGTAAACACCAGTCCAATGTTCATTGGTTTCACTGGTATCTTCATGCCAAATACCTTGGAATATAGAAGCCTCTACTTGTTTTGGTTATGCAGCTGACTTCAGATACAGAATACTGTTGCTGAGGTAAACATGGCCAAAGTTTCAAATCAAGACTTTATTAGAGTATGTACAAAAACCAGCCACAGGGGCCCACAAGCCTGTGTAGTCCTAGTGCCGGTCCCAAGCCCGGGTAAATGGTGAGGGTTGCGTCAGGAAGGGCATCCGGCGTAAAAACTTTGCCAAATCAAATATGCGGATTCATAACACGACTTCCATACTGGATCGGTCGCGGCCCGGGTTAACAACGACCGCCTCCGGTACCGTTAGTCAACAGGGTGCCGGTGGAAACTATGCTACTGTTGGCCGAAGACCAAGGAGGGGGAGAGGGGGAAAGCATGTTAGGAGGCAGAGAGAGAGAAGGAAAGGTAGGAGGGTGGAGGTGAGAGTAGGGACTTTAAATGTAGGGACTAT
>VUQH01070338.1:2603-17661 GCA_015106775.1 Etroplus canarensis
TTTTCCTTTGTTAATGTGTGTGTGTGTGTGTGTGTGTGTGTGTGTGTGTGTGTGTGTGTGTGTGTGTGTGTGTGTGTGTGTGTGTGTGTGTGTGTGTGTGTGTGTGTGTTGCTCACTGGAGGAGCAGTTAACTCCGTATCGCCCCGGCTCACAGTCCTCACACGCAGTCCCATGGAAACCCTCGTAGCAACGGCACTCACCGTTGCCGTGGCTACCATCCTGACACTCCCCGTGATTGGAGCACCAGCTGCCGACGTCTCCGGGGCATTTGAAGCACTCGTGGCCGTAGTAACCGGGGCAACAGGAGTGATCCTGCGGGACAGACACATCATTGACATTTGATTTTATTACTGTGATATAAAAAATAGTTTCAGACATGAAAGCTTTAAGTTCGCTTTAGTGTTCGGGAAGGATGGGTTCCTCTAACAGTTTAACATGCCTTTAGCCAGGTTTTCCCTGACCATTACGGAAAGTGTGAAAATGTAAACTGTAGAACGGAAGTGTGGACAGACCGTGGTGAGCCGGAGACATTTGATGACGCAGCCCGGCACAGACTTCCTCCTGGATCCAACCCGCTTCCTGTATCTACAGTTGGGCCTCATGTTGACTGGAAACTCTGGTCTGATCTGCAGCAGGGAAAAAAGCAAACCTCAGAAAGCATAAACACCCAGAGGTGACTGAGGGCGTCTGAGGGCCAAAACACTGAACATAAATGCTACTTGTACTTTAACGACCCACGTGAAGGGTGAACACATGAACTGAACTTTGTTGTATTTTGTTTTTTTGGTGAGTGCGTGATAAAATAATAACATACTGTCATTACCAACCTACTGTAGACCTTATAAGCCTCCCTTTGCAAAGTCTGCATTTGTCATCATTTTTCAGGTGATTAGGTCATTTTTAGAAGCCACCGCTCAGGTGTTTCTGTTATCACAGTTATGATAAAGGTAAAGCCTGTTGGTCTGTTTACACCCAAGCTTACAAGGCTCATCAGACCAGAGCTTATTCCCAGTTTCTGTAGCATGAAGCGACTTAGAAGTTGGACTCCTCCTGGATGGGACGCTAGTCCATCACAGGTTACCTTCCCAGTATTTTACTGGTACCCATTTTTTTACTGCTGGGTGGACAGAGGCACACTTGTGGTTGGGACCTTGCCTCAGAGTCTTGGCACGGTGGGGGTCTGATCAGGATTCGAACTCTCAACCTCTCGATCATGAGCCCGGCACCTTAACTATATACCACCGCTCCTGCGGGTAGTTTTGGGCCACTGGGATATTTTCTTGTAGTTTTATCTCTGTACACCATCACAGTGCATTTTAAATCAAACAGTCAAAATGTGTTCAAAGTGCAGACTTTCAGCTTTAATTCAAGGGGTTTGACAAAATAATTGCATTAACAGCCACTTTTATACCTTGTCCTCAAATTTCAGAGGCTCATAAGTAATAGGACAATTGACTGACAAGCAGTTTCATGGCCAGGTGAGGCTTGTTCCCTCATTATTCCACTTCAGACTAATTTCTAAACTGCCTTTTATTTCCGAAGTGCTGGAGAAAGTTGTCTTTCTTCAGATCCAATCCTTTTTTGACAGAACCAAAGTTACTGAAACACTTCAATCAGGTTGTAAAGCACATCGTAGCATGGAGATTGCACTTTAGAAGTTCTAAATGACATTTTATCCGTCACTGATTCAGGGGATTCTGCCATTTTAGTCCTTTCAGACTTCAGGGCTGCCTTTGATACCATAGATCTTGATGTTTTTTTTCTCTCAGCTAGAGCATACTGTTGGTATCACAACTCTGCAATGGTCTGGATCTTATTTGACATTAAGGCTAATATATTTTTTATTTCATTTTCTATCTATTTATCTATCTTTCAGACATATTCATATTTATAATTTTGCCATCTTAACTTTGCCTTTTAATGGGACAATGCAATCTTTACATATAGGTTTATACAGTTTCATTTTTCTTATCTTTCATATTTACATCTATTTATTTATATCTAACTGAGCATCTGGAACCCACCGACTTTCCCCACTGGGATTAATAAATGAGTTTGATTCTGGAAACTCATTTTATTATACCTTTTACCTGTTACCTTCTATGTTTTACCCATGTTTTATTCATGTTTTTATGTTTCTAATCTACTTTCTTGTTTTATGTCATTTTATTTCCTTGGCTCTGCAGCACTTTGGTCAACAGATGTTGTTTTTAAACGTCTTTAGAAATAAATTCGACTTGATTTGACTTTCATTACAAACTAAGCAGATAAAAGATATGACGTTGATTCTAAGTCTTGAACTTGTATTTGGTAGCTATTCACTGAAATTCTCAATATGATCTCCAAAGAGATGTTGATGCAAGAACAGGAGGCTATTCATTAGGTTTATTTTTGATTTTCCAACCCATGAGAGAGATAGCAAAACTTTAGGAGTTGCCAAAACAATATTCTAGAACATTCTTAAACAGAAAGAATGCACTAGCCAGCTCAGCAAGACTAAAAGGCCTGGAAGACCATAAAACACAGTGGAAGTGGTTCAGTCCATTGAAACTGGGAACCAGAGAGTCACCCAGAGCACCTGGAAAAGCGGGAAAAAGGAAAACGTTGCCGAGCGCTGGTTCGAGGCCCATATGGACCACTATGTGTGGAGGATGGACTGGAACCTGGAGAGGTGACGGTTCACCCCCTGGGCATTGCCGAGGTGCCCTTGAGTAAGGCACTGAACTCCCGCACATTGCTCCCCAGGCGCCTTCACGGGCTGCCTTCCTCGCTCTGTCACATCTCCGTGCATGTCTAGAAGAGTATGCATGTAGCTGCATAATATCACAAAGTGGAGGATTTGAAATTTCCCCATTTGAGGGTCTAATAAAGGATGGCTTTCTTTCTTCTAAAGTGGAGGATCACAGAATCTTTCCTTGGTTGTGAAAAATCCTTCCAAGTCAAGAACACTTTCAAAGAGGTAGGTGTATCATTTTCAAAGTCTACAATTAAAACACACCTTCATGGATGTAAATACAGAGAGTTTACAACAAGATGCCAAACAATGGTTATACTGAAGAACAGGAAGGCCATATTAGATTTTGTTAGAAAACATCTGCACAGTTCTGGAAAAAACAATCTTTGGACGGATGAAACAAAGATGAATTTGTACAAGAATGTATGAAGTAGTAAAGCATGGGGAACAATTGAGAAGGAAAGGAACAGATAATGACCCAAAGCATACAGCAAAAGTAACCCAAGAGTTTGTCAAGGCGAAGAAATGGGATATTCTTCAATGGCCGAGTCAATCACCTGATCTCATCCACAGTATGCTTTTCAGTTACTGAAGACAAAACTGAAGGCAGAGAGACCAACAAACAAGAAGGCAGCTGCAGTAAAGGCCTGGCAGAGCATCTCAAGGGAGGAAACACAGCATTTGGTGACGTCCATGGGTTCTAAACTTCAGTCAATGACTGCAAAGGATTTTTATCCAAATTTAAAAAAACAATCCTTAGAAGTAAAATTATGTTAGTTTGTCCCATTACTTTGGAGCCTTTGAAAATGGGGGACTATGTATAAAAATGAATGTAATTACTTAATGTGGTACTTTGGTCAAACCCCTTGAATTAATGCTGAAAAATTTGCACTTCAATCACATTTTGACTGTTTGATATAAAATCCACTGTAGCGGTGTACAGAGGCAAAATGTTTGTCAGGGTCCCAAAACACATGGTCCTAACAGTGTGTTCACGTGGCAAGAGCTTTCTTACTGGTTTGTAATTGAAGAGGCATCGAGGTGGTCCATCACAGTCTGTACACCTTCCCTGGAGACAGAAGGAGGGACAGAGGGGTTGGAATAACTGTGACAAACAAAAGTGTATCCAACATATCTCCCTCCATCCTTACGTTGACCTGCAGGCTGATCTGTTTGCTGCATCTGTTGCGGCGGACTTTGAGGACCTGAGGGAGGACTATGATGACACCATACTGTGTTTCTATGAAACTCCCATCAAGAGGAACGCCATTCACAACTGTCTGGAGGTCAAGAGAAGACATATAAAAATCAGATTCTTTAGTATGGATCTCTGTACTACACAAAAATAACAATCATCTTCCAAACCTTAAGCTATTTTCACACATGAACAACTTCAGGAGAATCAGTCGACCTGCTTTTGTTACATGTCGCACACAGCAGGAAACATTTTCTTCACTAATAGGAATGCTATGTCTGCTTTAGGGGGAATTTTCTGGATAGTTTAACTGTGCTATTTGCACATCAGCACAATGGAATATCATGCTGACACTTTACTTCGGAACTTGCAGGTTGAAGACCTTAGTGAGACTGAAATTCAACATGGTGGATCTGGCCGAGAAACTAAGCTACATTTCATGCTCAGTCAGTAAGTATACTTTGCTTTGTTGTCTATTTTACACTAAATGGGACCATAGTTTACACAGTGATTGACAGTTTCCTTGTTATTCCTGAAATCCACTCTCTGAACACCACCCAACCAGATGTTGCTCCTTCTGTCTGCAGTGCAGCTTGTCATTTGCTGATATTTGTACTACTATATTTGTGTCATCAGCAAACTTCACTATCATGTTGGAGGTGTGGATAGGTGTGCAGTCATGCAGGCATTAAGTGAAAAGTGCAGGAATGAGGACACGGCCCCGTGGTGCTCCTGTCTTCTTGGTCAGAGTGGATGATATGCAGTTGCCTGCCCTGACATTCTGTGGTCTGTCAAAAAGGAAATCCAACAGGCAACCAACAGCCTGTTCATCATCACCTACACTCTATAGTATTCATTTTATACTGAAGATGCTCATCATATTGAGTGTAATCATCATAACTTTTACAGTTTTAAATAAAGCTTAAGCCTTCTGGTTTTAGAAACCCATCAGAATCAGGATCAGAATACTTTATTTTTATTCTCATTCTGATTCAGAAACACATGGAAGGTTGGTCACATGACTACAGTGCTTATCCAGTTCACTTATAGTTACCTGGTTGTTGTTGTCTAAGTGGAACTGCACCTGGTAGTCATCCCCAAGCAGTGTGCTTTTTAAGGTGCCATCAACTAGGTGGTGTGGGAAAAGCAGCTGATTGAGAATCACGTGGTACTTAACCACATCAGAATCCTGGGCAGACAGAAGAGGCAAGTTTAAGAGGACGAGGAAGTAATCTTCATGTACCTGAGCTATAAAATGTCTGAATGAGATGTTTATTTCTTTATTTTATGTGCTAATATTTTTACGTGTTAGTTTTTTTTTAATTGTTTTATTCTCTGTTATTTTATGTGAAGCACTTTGGTCAACTGAGGTTGTTTTTAAAATGTGCTATACAAATAAATTTGACGTGACTTGACTTGATGCTTGTAGCTTTACAAGCTGTTAAATAGCAATGTGTAATAACTCTTAGGTGCAGGTAATTCTTTCATAATCAAGAGAACCACAACCCCAAATCTGGTCTCCTCAGCTCTCAGATGTTTACGAAGCCCTGTCCCAACTTTTCTGAGACTTTGATGCCATCAAATTCAAGATGAGCTAGTATAGTATTGTTTTGTTTTGTTTTTTTTAATTGTTTGTTTATAAAAAACTGAAATTTCCCCATTGTGGGATAAATAAAGGACTGTGTTTATTTGTTTGTTTGTTTTTTTATTTTTCATGAAATAGTAAAATTTCTCACTTTCAACATTTGAAGTTTTTTTATGTTCCTTTGTAAACATTGGTTTATGAGATTTGCAAATCAGTACATTGGATTTTTTTATTTATGTTTTTCACAGCGTCCCAACTGTCCTGCAACATTACATTAACTCCTCCAAGTACCTGCTATCACACCTTCTGCAACATCTGAAAACAGATCACTTGGAGCGAGGTAGAGAACTTTCAGGGGTAAAGTCAAGCTTATGTAGACAACAAAAGAGGAGAACTATGACAGCAAGCAAAACCCGTTTGACCTGACAAACATGAACCTGTCTTTGATGTCTAAAAAATGCACTTTTAAGACCTATCACGGTCCAAACTTAAAACCTGCCAAGCTCCAAATGAAGGCAGATTTTCCTGTTGGCAGGTAAGTCTTCAGAGGCTATCTACAGCACAGGTGAGTAAATGTTTAGACTAAAAGACGCCTATAAAAACAGCTAATGCTAAGATGCACTACAGCATTTTTAGGTTCTTTTTGGGTATTTGGCGAACACAATGTATTTTTCTCACCTGTATTCTGTGAAAACCTGTGCTGTGTCCAGCCCAAGTAGGCCTCATAGTAGTTTTACCCCTTGGGGACTCAGTGAAGGTTTTCTATGGGCAGTCCCCCATGGGCTTGCACGTAGAGAACCCCTGTCAAACCCCCGGTGGGTTAGCCCATGCGTGACCCACAAAGATAAATAAATAGCATTCTGGTGTATGTGTTGGTATGCTCCAGGTGGGATGAGTTTGAGTGACGTGCAACTGAGACCACGCTATTTTTGATCATAAGAATATTCACTTAATTACTTGCCTAGTAATATATGTGATGTTGACCCACACCACCATCTTGTGGTACAAATTGGTATTACACAGAAGTACAACCCAACTGTAGTTTAACTTCAGCCGAAATCTTTTCAACACAATACACAGATGTTTCAGATGTTTCTTTACAATCTGCTGATAGCTTTAGTTAATTTTGGAAAGTTTTGACTTATGTTTAATCACGAAAATTTACAATGAATACCTTTGAAGCACCCAGTTTTGTGTAATTTTTCATTCTTAGTGATTGAAGTGGTTGGAGAACAGCAGCAATTAACTGGATCATGTCATCGACCTACCAGGATGGATGTGTTAGTCCTGCTGAGGTGCTGTCTGATGGCCACGTCTGTCGGCAACAGGAGTGTAAAGAAGTCACCCAACTGCTCAGAAAGGTTGTACATCTGGGGAAAATTACATGCAGAATTACTGAACACGACTTTAAAAAATAAAAGTTTATCCAATCACATGACTCTGAGATCACACAAACGTACCTGAGCATACTCCCTGAAGAGCATGAAGTTGGAGGAGGAGTTCAGGAAGACCATCAGGGTTGGAGGCTCGGGGGGAAGGTTTGCACGTGATGGCAGCAGAATCTGGCCACAGACAGACGGATGGATGGAGAAACAATAAAGCACTGCGCATACGTAGATCAAATGAGGGATGCAGATAAAACTGGCAATAATTTAATTTACTTGTGTCAATTATGTGCATGACAAAGTCAGCTGAATGTTAAGGACATGCTTTTTTCATAAAAGATGGCGATGAAATCACATTTGGATACTCACTGTAGGTTTGTGCAGATTTGTACGCATCATTTTTGTCATTTTAATTTGCCAAGTTGGCGGTCTGCATTCTTGACAATTGAAAATAATAATTATTTAATTTATAAATGTCATTATGGCTGATCAGGGCATCATCTCCTACGTGTTGCGTTGAGCTGGATTTCAGAGTTGTATAGGAAATGCAGTGCACTGGAAACTATGATCGTCGATTTAAATGGGACCTATAATGCTTTTCCTTTTTTCTTTCATGCACACACCGTTACAGTGGTGGATGCTCAAATTAAACATGCCCAGAGGGTCAAATAATGAGGTAAGTGTATGTGCAAGTAAACCTTCCCTTTCACTCTTGCTGCTATCTGTCTATCACAAAGCACCCCTGACACTCGTCTCCACCCACTCCACCCTGCCTGAACTCTCTTCTTCACCTCTCTTGTGCTCTGTTTGTTTCTTTGGATGGTTGATCCCAAGTATTTAAACTCATCCACCTCCACTACCTCTACTCCTTGCATCTTCACCGTTCCACCTGCCTCCCTCTCATTTATGCACATGTACACTGTCTTGCTTCCACTGACTTTCATTCCTCTTCTCTCCAGTGCATACCTCCACCTCTCCAGACTTTCTTCCACCTCCTCTCTCACTACAGATCACAATGTTGTCTGCAAACATTATAGTTCACAGAGACTCCTGCCTGACCTAATCTGTTAACCTGTCCATCACCACTGTAAACAGGAAGGGACTCAGAGCTGATCCCTGATGTAATCCCACCCCCACCTTGAAACCATCTGTCAATCCTGCTGCACACCTCATCACTGTCTCCACAGCCAGTAAAAATAAAAACAGCTTTTTAATTTTATTTTTTTAATCCTGGGGACATGTGGTCCTGGGTCTCTGATATTCCATGGGGGCTGTGGGTCGCTCGGGTGTTCTGGATCGCCTCCTGCTGGCTACTGGTTGGTGTGGTTGCAGTTTTCCACTTTCATTATTTTTATTGACTACATTCAGGGACAAGGACAAGCACACCAGCTCTCACACTCACCCACTAACACTCATACACTTACACTAACAGAGGCCACTGGTTGTTATTGTACACATACTGTATTTGTTGCAGCTGTTGATTTTGTATCTCTTCTCTTTTTTAATACTTAGTTCCTGTTTTTCTCTCTCTTTTCGTTTCCCTCAACCTGTCAAGTCCAACATCTTCATTTAATTCAGCGGTCAGAAATTATTCAAGAGGAGCTTGTTGAATTAAAAAGCTAAATTAGATTCAGAATGGGAATACTTTATGAATCCCAGGGGGGAAATTCACTTGTACCTGGTCCATCATGTGGATGTAGCCGTTGATTGCAGGCAAGTTGGGTGTGAGGATGGAAGCATTTCCAACGTGGATTATCTGGAATAAAAATTACAGAACCCAACAGGGAAGGTGAGATTGCTGCTGCGATCAAATAGGTCAGAAAAAATAATTATACTGGACTGACATATTCAATAGATACTGATTTTTGGATATCTATTGATACTTTTAGTCAAATAAATAATCAAAAATATTACTTTTTCTTGTGGTTGTGTTGAAGTATATCCTCCTTTTCCATGAGCACTGTTTTACAGAGGATCAAATGTTTGCTTAATCAAATAAAAAATCATTTCCATTGGAAGCAGTTTTTTTTTTTTTTTCATGAATGTAGAGTGACATGGATACCCTTTATATCAGAGGTGGGAAGTAATGAATTACAAATACTTGGTTAAAATACTTAAACAGAGTTTTTAGGTGTCTATACTTTACTTGAGTATTTATTTTTCCTGGCTACTTCTTACTTTTACAACCCACATTTTAACATACATCTCAACTGTTCACTCCTTACATTTTCAAACGGTGATTTTAATGGGAATGATGAACGTGTTCTTCAAGCTTTCCCTTAATAAAAAAACAGCTTTTGCACTAATTTACAGCCTGGTAGACCATAGGCATTCTAGAGGTCAGTTTTTCAAGGTAATCTGACGGGATTTCACCCCATGCTTCTTCTAACATCTCCTACAAGATGGACTGGCTGCTCCCTATGCAAAAATGTAGATAATTCTTTAAAAATCATCTGATTAATTTTGTTTGTGGAATGGATAAAATTTTTTGTAAATTGTATGAAAATGTGTTGTTCTTTGGAAAACTATGAAATTTGCAAGTGATCTCAAACTTTTAAGTGGTAGTGTATGTTATACATGATGGTTGTTCAGGCTGAGTAAACACATTAGAATAACTAATAGAAGTTGAAATAAAATTACAATTCATTTGTATTAATATTGTTTTATATCATACGAACAACACCTGAGGTTCAGTTAGATTTGCACAAAAATAGCTGAGAATTGTCTTTCAAAGAGTTCATTTTTGCTTTTATACTTCAGATACATTTCAGAGCCTGTACTTGTTCACTTTCACTTGAATAAGGAAGTTGAATCAGTACTTCAGTTTTTTAGTAAGGGGCGTGTGTAGTTAAGCTACCTCTGCCCTTCGTACAGGCAATGAACTGTCAACACAGTGGGTCACATTTAACCAGTTCTTACCCCACTGCTTTTGCGGATCTCCCACTGAAAAAGTGGGTTCAGGGTTGGGAGCTTGCTGCCCACCAGTTTGCCCAGATCTTCCACAGAGTAGATCCCCAGCAAGACGTGGGCCCTGTAACCAGAAGGAAGAAAAAGAAAAGATATTAGTTGAACAAAACAAAATCTGCCCCAAACACTGCCAGTCAAAGGACCTGCGATTCGTCAGGTTGGAGAGTTAGGAAGTTATCAATAACACACACCTTAGCAGAAAAACTCATTTCTGCACCTGTCACTTTTTACACCAGTGCCGCCAAACCTTGGCAGGACCACTGAGAAATTTAACAATTTAATGACAGAACTTACATTTTGTGGAAAAAAATATGTGTAATATCTCAGATTTTTTTTTTAATCACTAAGGCTGATATGGGTGAAGTGCATGCATAATTGATATACACCTATCTTAATGTCACATTCATCAATCTGGCAATATTTTAAGCACCTGTGCTTAAAATTAGTGCTTGTGATTAGTTCTTGACCTGTTCTCTCATTGTTTTGGGTAAATGAATTGCTAATAAAGTCACTGGTGTTGTGACACGTGCGTGAATGCTTGCAACACTCTCGCTTTGGAGACACATGTATGGAACCCATGAAGATACAGGTGTTTAACAAATTCAAACAGCTTGAAGCAAAATACACAACTTCTGCTCCTGTTAAAATCTTTTATCAAACCAGGATTAAGCTGCATTCACTGGCGAATCGCTTTTTAAAGCTGTGCTCTGTGCACATTTGGCAAATCAAAATGTGTTTGTGGCTCAATGTTCGCTATATGGACAAAAGTATTGAGCCACACCTCTTAAATATTGAATTCAAGTGTTTTATTCAGGACCATTGCTACAGGTGTATAAAATCAAGCACTACGCTATGCATTCTCCATTACAAACATTTGTGAAGGAATGGATCACTCTACAGATCTCACTGAATTACAGTGTGGCACTGTAATAGGATGCCACTGTTTCAACAAGTCAGTTAATGAAATTTCTTCTTTCCTAGATGTTCCACAATCAACTCTAAGTGGTGTTATTGCAAAGTGAAGACATTTAGGAGCCACAGCAACTCAACCACAAAGTGGCAGACCACATGAAGTTACAGAGCGGAGTTGCCGAGTGCTGACGTGCGATGTGTGCAAAAAACACTCTGCAGACTCAATAAGACATTTTGGACAACTCTATGCTTCAACTGTGTGGGAACAGTTTGGGGAAGGACGGTTTCTGTTACAGCGTGACTGTGCCCCAGTGCACAAAGAAAATCCCATAAAGGCATGGTTGGATGAGTTTGGTGGGGAAGAACATGACTGGCGCACACAGAACAGTGACTTCAATTCAATCGAACACCTCTGAGATGGACTAGAACGGCGACTGAGAGCCAGGCCCTTTGGTTCAGCATCAGTGTCTGACCTCACAAATGCCCTTGTGCATAAATGTGCAAAATTCCCACAGAATCTTGTAGAAAGTCTTCCCAGAAGAGTGGAAGCTGCTATAGCTGCAAAGGGGGGACCAACTGCATGTTAATGCCTGTGGATTCAGATTGGGATTTCATATAGGTGTAATGTCTAGGTGGCCCAATACTTTTGTCCACATAACGTATCTTCTGACTACCACTCCTTAAGTGAGTCTATCCCTTAAAATCTGTGATTTACACAACCTTTTAAGAAACAGTCACATGGACCTTGAATAAAATTTGTTTCATAATTAGACTAATGAGTCACAGTCTGTAGCCCTGCTCTCATGTAATTCATAATGGCCTGAAGGAAACCTTAAAGATACTCATTAACATACACAGAAATTCTGTGTAGCGTAACTTATACCCACCAGGCCCATCATAAAAAAATATGAAACATAAAACCAGCATAAACAAAGAGCTGGATTAAAATGAAAAGCAATGGAAAATAGACAAAAAGCATATAAAATAAAAACCCACTGTTAAAATGACAAAAAAAAAAGAACCAATGAACTAAAAAAATAGACTTAAAAGTCTACAAATGGAAAAATGGACTAAATTTCTTAGCCAGACTGAAACCTTTCCCCGAGTTTCTCGTCTTTGTGCTGAGCTGGCTCCCTTTTCTTTTTGTGCTGGACAGACACAGCTAAGCTGATTGTTTTCTGATTCTGTCACACGGCCTCAAAGAGCTGCAGAGATCCTGAGCTCGGTGATTACAGTTTGTGTTTGTGTTAGTGGTGCAGGAGAGTGTGAGCTCACTGACCGCAGTAAGTGAGGCAGGTGGTGTCGGCTGGTCCAGAACGAGTCATCACCTGAAGTCATGTTCCTCACAGCTTCGTTAGATGGAACCAGCAGAGTGAGGTTCCCACTCAGGTCCATAATGTTATGAGAGAACCTCTGATCATACACACACACGTAGACAAACACACAATACAGCTTAAGTTATCTTCAAGCTACACTATTTGATAAAAATACTGAATAGGCAGAAGTACAGAAGCTTTCTCAGGCAACATTCTGTCTGGGTCTCTCTTACGGTTTCATCTTGTCATGGCTCATTTGAATCTATTGTTGTAAGCCCTATCAGTACTTTTAACATACACTCGCAGGCCACTTTACAGTATTTGTTACATGCTGCTAGTACTGGGTTGGACCCCCTTTTTGCCTTCAGAACTGCCTCAGTTCTTCATGGCATAGATTTATCAAGGTGTTGGAAACATTCCTCAGAGATTTTGGTCAATATTGACATCATAGCATTGTGTAGCCGCTGAAGATTTGTTGGCTGTGTTGGCTGCCCATTTTCCAGATGCAAATATCCTGTTCCACTGCATCCCAAAGGTGATCTGTTGAACTGCGATCTGTTGACTGTGGAGGCCATTTGAGTACAGTCAACTCATTGTCGTGTTCTTGAAACCAGTTTGAGCTGATCTGAGCTTCATGACATGGTGCATTATCCTGAAGATGGCTGCACTTTGGTCATAAAGGGATGAACATGGTCAGCAACAGTATTCAGGTTGGCTGTGGTGGTTAAATGATGTTCAGTTGACACTAAGGGACCCAAAGTGTACCAAGAAACTATCCCAGTTTATGTTAAGCTTCAGTTACATTTCCTGTCAGTATGTTTCTCACTTCCTGTTTTACTTTGATGCCAGTTGCTTTACATGTATTCAGTTTTGCTTGTTGCCACTTGTGCTCCTCTCCCTCCTGTTGCCAGTTTGTCTTTAGTCTGTGAGCATATATTCCCCCGCCTCCCTCTGCTCTGTCTTGCGTCGTTAGTCTTTATCTCTGCTGTCAATGTGTGCTCAGGTTTTCCTCAACAGATTGTATCTTATGGACTTTGCAGCTCTTAAAGTTCACCTTTTTTTGCCTCATCTCGTGTCCCAGAGTCCTGCATTTGGGTCCTCTCTTCTCACACGCTGATGTATGACAGTTTGAAGGTATAAAATAACTTAATAGTACTCGTGTGTGTGTGTTCTTTGATTTGTGGAGCCACGCAAAGACCGTAATGACGACTGTAGCTTTCTTCGCCACAAAAGAGACTGTCTGGACTCCCTGACAGCTCAGTTTTAACCGAGTTTAACTAGAAAATTGAATAAGTAACTACAGAGCATTATGTCTGCTTCTCACTCACCAGAGTCAGCCGGTAGAAACTGTACATCTTCATGTTCATATCCAGCTCCTACAAACACCAACACAGACACATTACTGTAAGTTAGTATGACAGTTAATGAATCAAGATTGAAATAATGAGCTCAGGGCTGAGAGGGAGACATCATTTTTATTGGGACATACATATAGTCAGTCCCTTACCTCAATTTCATATAATTTTTGCTGTTTGAAAACATTATCATGTTAAAAGTGTAATTGAATTATTAAGGGTTCTTACACAGTCAATCCATCCTGCTAATCTAGATTTGATTAACAGACACTGGGGACATCTTTTTCATGTTGACCCTACCTACAAAACTGTCGCAGAAAAGAGTAAATACCTGCTCCCAGTAATAATTTAATTCTTAAGAAATTCATACAAAAGAATTAAAAACTGCATTATTATCTATAAAAATGGCTTCTTGACAGCCACCCCGCCATTGAGATCATTTCTGACAAGGCTTCAGTGAACAGTAGATGGATCAGCTGAAAGGCCAGATACATCTTTCATGTTCTGTGTCAGATATTTGTTGTATTTTTATCCTATTTCTTAAGGACATGCCTTTCAGATTGTCTTCCTCTATGTAGCTTTTTTAGGCCTCCCACTTCTTCCTCTGTCCTCCACTTGTCCAGTTTCCTAAAACTTTTAAGTACACACTGCACACCATGCCAAAATGCACCAAGTTTTCAGCTAATAGCTGTTTAGGAACCACCTTGCAAAAATACTATTTTACGTCTGTCAAACGGTGTTATTTTTGGCAGTGTCCTTAGAATCAACTAAACAAATGAAAACAAATGGTGTGTTGTTGCGACAGGCTGCTGGTAACAAAGCGCCTAAAGATACAAAACTGGACCTTTGCTAAGTTGGCCGTTACATGCAGACACAACACTGGTTCATGTCTTGTGTTAGGCTCCTTTTGATGCTTGAATAATTCATAGGTTAGTGTTGAGTGGCTTAACAAACAAAAAAACATTCCTCAGAAATGGTCAGGTACAAGGACTGGACTGAAAAAACAGCCAATGTCCAAAGAAAATGTTTGAAAGACCTTCAGAAAGCCTGGAGAACTATCGCTCAAGATAACTTTAAAAAATTACAATGAAGTCGAACTCCTTGGAAGCAAAATATGAAGAAAGGAAGGGTGGTTCAAGACGTTTGCACTGTACTGTATGTAATGGATTTTCCTTTTTTATGTTTTTGCTGAATGTCTGATGAGGAAAACCTGACATTAACACAAATTATGGTTATCAAATCCCATTAAGAATTTAGATCTGAAACAATTACATCAGGAATCTCTACAGCTGCTTTTACCTGAGTACAGACTCCTTTATTTTGTTCAACCAACAACAAAACCTAAAAGACATTTTGTCATATCTGCAGACCAATCTCTAAGGCTACGTTCACACTGCAGGCAAAAGTGACCCAAATCTGATTTTTTTGCCCATATGGGGCAAAAAACTGTCTTTATGGCAGTCTGAACAGCACGAATCTGATTTTTTCATATCGGATTCAGGTCACATTCAAATGTGATCTTAAATTGCAATGTGAATGACCACACACACACACACACACACACACACACACACACACACACACACACACACACACAAAAAGAACTCAT
>VUQH01070338.1:17681-34704 GCA_015106775.1 Etroplus canarensis
CTCTCTCTCTCTCTCTCTCTCACACACACACACACACACACACACACACACACACACACAAAAAACAGATCTCAGCAAAAAATTGGAATTATGCATTAAGACCTGCAGTGTGAACGTAGCTTAAGTCTCATTTGGCCTTTGAGATTATAGAAACTCTCAGCTGATTTGTCTAATTTGCTTTCAAACAGAAATGATTTTATCTGCATAGCTAAACAATATTGGGTTTTGCTATTTTTAGAGTGTTTGCATGATGGTCTTATGATTTTTTTGTACTTATTTTTTCTCCAATAACTGAGAGAAACCACAAAAGAAACTAAAACTTAAAAAAAAAAAAGAATTACCTTATCTTCAGTTGGGGATCATATACAAAATTCAAAATATCTTGAATTTTAATACGCAGAGCTGTGCTGCTTTGTGAACAGGAATTAAGTCAGCCTCCATTATCTTCAGAATGCATGTTAATGAGCTGAATAATTACGTCTTGCAGTGATCCATAGCAGATGTTCCCATCTCCGGCGTAGCCATCAGGACAGGTGCAGGTGTGGCTTCCATTCCCCGTCATATCACACTGTGCCTGAAATACACACAAATGAACGATTATGGGATGTTCATCTATATTACCAAAACTGTAGTGTCACAAATACTTGCCCAACCTCTCAACACCAGCTAAAGCCTTTTCACGAAGATTAATCGGTGCTTACATTCTTTTAACATTTTTAAAAATTTCAAAAACAGGAAAGCAACAATGTTCTAGTCTCTCGACTTCAATGTCAGAAAGTGAAAACTATTTTCGTGACCATAAACAGCTTTTCTACACCCGGATGGAGGTTTTTTTCTGTTAGAACACAAGTCAGGACCCTTTTTCAACTAATTACAATGTGTGTCAAGTAAAAGTAAAAGTGGCTGCTCTTGATATACAGATCACGCTTACATTGCCCTCATCACTTTCAATGTACAAACGCCACATCAGTAAAGCAATTGATATTGGGAAAGCAGGACAAGAATCTTCCTCTTTCAGCCTTTAGGGGTCACCACAGCAGGTCATCTGCCTCCATCTCACCTTGTCCCTTGCATCCTCTTCCCTCACACCAACCCTCTGCATGTCCTCCTTCACTACATCTATGAACCCTCTCTGTGGTCTTCCTCTTCTCCTCCTGCCTGGCAGCTCCATCCTCAACAGCCTTTGTCCAATATGTCCACTATCCCTCCTCTTCACATGTCCAAACCATCTCAACCGGAGTTGTTCCTCTGATGGACTCACTTCTGATCCTGACCATCCTGGTCACTCCCAGTAAAAATCTCAACTCTGCCACCTCCAGCTCCACCTTCTGTCTTTTTGTCTGTGCTACCGTCTCTAAACCATACATTCTAGCAGGTCTCACTACTGTCTTGTAAACACAGCGCAGACCCTCCAGAGATTTTTAATAAAACTTATCTGACAGAGAATTTCAAAGACAACTGAAATCTGATCAAATCTTATCTTGCCAATACCTCTTGCTGAACTAGAGACTTGCTCTAAAAGCCAGTTAATCTCCACAGGCTCCCAAGTTAAAATGCCAACTTTAACATGCATTAAAAAGCGAGTTTACAGCCTGGTACCAAAAAAATGATCTAATGAGCTAATTTTCCACCCTCTGACAGCTGTTATAGGCTCCAGTGCCCCCCACGACCCTGAATTGGATAAGCGGAAGAAAATGGATGGATGGAGCTAATTTCCCCATTTATAACAACTGTACACAAGTGAAATATTTAACAGTTCATCTATGTGGAAACTGTTGAGGCTTACAGTTAGGGGTGTGGCTGCTTTAAGTAAGAAGTGTACTGACAAGCAGGCGTTGCTATAGGGGTCAGAGAGTCTTCACCTCTACTTTGTGTTTGTGCTGGAGGTGCATTTTGGAGCATTTTGAATTGAATTACATGACAAATGAAATGGTCTGCTGTGCGGTACACACTGCCCAAGAAGTTTGTTCAACAGTCTTTACGATGGAAATCCTAGTTCGTGGGTTTTTTTAATTAATCTAGCACTAATTTGCAAGTATGTGTGTCTATGTGGTGGACCTGTACAGTTTAAAAAAGCAGCATCTTAACCAAGCCTGCTCAGTTAGCTGATAAGGTTCCGCCCTCCTGTTCAAACACTGTCACTTCTGACTCCAGAAGACCAAATGCTTCATTTATCTTTACTTATCATTCTTACTTGTCAGACAGAGATAATATTTGTGTGTGTGCGTGTGTGTGTGTGTTTGTACCAGCTCATGACAGCCTCCGTTCCTTGATAGGCAGGGGTTGATGAGGTCACACACTTGTCCATTTCCCATATATCCAGTTTTACAAACACACTCGCTCTGCAGGTGGAGAAACAGACTGTTAGATGAGCAATAGTATCCTGCAGTAATTAAATTACAGCCCCGCAGCTGACTAGCAGTTAGTTAAAAAGGGTCTATGTTTGTCCTTGTTTTCTGTCACATGTATTTTGACAATGGTGGATGCTCATAGTAAGAAAATATGGAGCTGGAAACGGATAATAAACATATATTCACCAGCCACTTCATTAGTTACACATTGCTAGTACCGGGCTGGAGCTCCTTTTGGGTTGAAAACTGGTTTCATTTTTAATGACAAAGATTCAACACGGTGCTGGAAACATTCCTCAGAGATTTTGGTCCATATTGACACGACAGCATCACACAGTTGCTGCAGACGTTGCCTCTGCACATCCATGATGCAACTCTCCCATTCCATCACAACCCAAAAGTGCTCTACTGGATTGAGATGTGGTGGTTGTGGAGGCCACTTGTATACAGAGAACTCATTGCCATGTTCAAGAAACCAGTTCGAGATGATATGAGCTTTGTGACATGGTGTTACTTAGACCAGCCCATCCGACACCAGCAAACATGCCACATTAGAAGGTACTTAAATCACCTTTCTTTCCTGGCCTGATGCTCAGTTCAGCCTTCAGCTGGTCACCCTTGACCAAGTCTGTATGCCTAAATGCACTGAGTTGCAGAACAGGCGTGCCTAATACAGTGGCAGGTTAGTGTTGTAGGTCCCCTTTAAAGTTTATCTGTGTTAATTTTTTGGTAACTGACCTGTCCGGGTCCGATGTGGTTGCAGTTGGCATTTGGGCTGCAGCCTCCTCGACTCTCCAGCTGACAGTTGTTGATCCCCACACACACGCTGCCGTCACCTGTCCAGCCCTCAGCACACACACAGGATGCATTACCTGGACCCACATACACACACTCGGCCTGGAGGGAAAGAGGATGTGCTGTAACAGCAAGTGCTTGACAGAGTTGAACTATATGATCATTTAAGTTAAAATATTTTTTTAAATCATGCATATTAAATAAACACAGATGATCAAAAAAACACAGACTGTCAGATTCACCAAATGATGGTTCAAGGAAAAAAAGTGACATTACATTACTTAAATTCTGGGGGAGGACATTTAGATTAATAATGCGGAAGAGGTTAAAGGGCAGGGGATGACTGGAGAGGTCTGAATTGTTATCGACACACGCAAAACAGTTAGTCTTACGTTGGTGTCGCAGTCTCCTCGGTTGCTCTTCAAACAGGGGTTGATGGGAGTACAGGAGTGACCATCACCCTCATATCCATCCCTACATACACACCTGGTGCAACACACACACACACACACATAGTTGAACAAACTCAGGTGATACAGTAAAAGAGGAAGAGGAAGTGAAAAATCCCTGCTGATATACTGTTTTGTTCATTTCTTTGCTGAGGATCACTGAGCAATTATCTCACAACTATTTAAATAACGGTAAAAGATGACCAGAACTTTCTGACCCCACCTCGTACTTTTGCACTTACTTGGTCACAGAACAGGAGATCATAGTTTTCATATGAATTTCACTATTTCACTATTCCTCCATCACCTGTTAATATTTTGTTTATTATGACCCACAGAAAATGTAAACTCTTATAGCCAGATGAACTGATGTTTACAGCACTATAGAGAATGGTACAACTCAGTGGTTCTCCAATAGTGTGCGAGGCACAGTGTTTCAGGTGTGTGATAAGATTTTGTCACAACCTTAAATTATAATTGCAAGAGGACACAAAAACATCTCTGGAGAAATCTGAAAATGGCTGTGCACCGACGCTGCCCGTCCAACCTGATGGAGCTTGAGAGGTTCTGCAAAGAGGAATGGGTGAAACTACCCACAGACAGGTGCGCCAAGCTTGTGGCATCATATTCAAGCAGACTTGAGGCTGTAATTGCTGCCAAAGGTGCATCAACAAAGTATTGAGCAAAGGCTGTGAATACTTACATACATGTGATTTCTTGATTTTTCATTTTTTAGTAAATTTGCAAACATTTCAAAATAACTTTTTTCACATTGTCCATACAGGGTGTTGTGTGTTGAAGTTTGAGGGAAAGAATGGATTTATTCCATTTTGGAATAAGGCTGTAAACACAACAAAATGTGGAAAAAGTGAAGCTCTGTGAATACTTTCCGGATGCACTGTACTTTTTTTTGTTGCCCTAGTCCCAGCTTTTTTGAGACGTGTTGCCATCAAATTCAAGATATGCTACTATTTTTCATCAAAGAGTAAAATGGTTTAAACATTTGATATGTTTTCTATGTTTTTTATGAATAAAATAATGGTTTATAAGATTTGCAAATCATTGCATTGTGTTTTTATTTGTATTTTACGCAGCGTCCAAACCTCTTCAGAATTAGGGATTTATATAGACAGTTGAAATTTCAGCTCCTATTGCTCATAAAGTGAGTACAGTTTGTGACTGCTGCTTGGAGTGCACACGGTCGCAGCGTCAAAGTGAGCAGCTTTGTTCATGCAGCCAGTGGAAACAATGACAGCTGGTTTACACAGGAGAGTCAGTCTGTATAGTGACAGCTGTAGCCTCAGAAAACAAATGGAAGATCCAAAAACTGGTCTCAAATGGATGAAAAAAGGAAATTTCTGTTCTTAAAAACTAACAAAAATTATTAAAATGCATTTCAAGCATAAAAAAAAAACCCCTTCAGCATCAAGTTGTAATAAGTGTAGTGGTGTTGTCTTACGTAGTATCCAGTCCTGTCTGAGTACAGTATGCATGGATGTGACAATGCTCCAGCAACCCGTCAGAGTTGCAGGGCGTGGCCGTCTTGTCACACAATTCCCCAGAGAATCCCTCAGAACAAGATCCTCTCCGACACACTCCGCCGCTGCCTGGACGGTTATCACACACACCGTGGACGCAGCGACACTCTGAAGACACACGCATGTGACAAATTTCATTTAGTCTGTTGTAATCCTAAAACAAAACACACCACGTCCCCTTTGTTCACTATTTGTTTTCTATATAGCGATGTTTTCCACATTAAGTAGTTAGGAACATAATAATAATCCAGTTAAACTTTAGAAAATGGGACGTTGGAATAATGCAAATGATGCACTCCTCTGATGATTTCTGGTGACAAACACAGCTCCAAGAAAATAATACTGCGTTTTTGACATTCAGGTCTTTCTCATTATTTTACAGTGTTTATATTTTTTCCATAGAAAAACAGAAAAGTGTGTACATAACAGCAGCTGTATTGGGAAAAAAATTAATCATTTTCTTAATTATTTATTTATTAGTAGTATAGAAAGTTCACAATTACTTATTTATTGTATTAAACTCAATAAATGTGAGCACACTGTGTTTCCATACATTCATTACCTGAGTACAGTGGACGTGTTGTGGGTTAAACTTTTCTCAACGTTGAGGGAAGTGATTAACGTTACTACCAATGAGAGCAAAGAATAGCAGTGACTGACCAATGACAAGGGGTAAATATGTTAAAGGAGAGCAATAGTAAAAACCTGGGCTAAAGAGGGGTGTGGAAGAAAAATGCTCAGTGCATGCATGGGAAGTCCCATGCCATCTGTCTGAAAATGTAGCGTTTGGCTGCTCCCTTATATTCTCCACCAAGGAGTCGCCACAGTGGATTAATCCGCATTGGTAATCCGCAGAGGTTTTATACCAGATGCCCTTCCTGATGCAACCCTCCATGGTGAGAGGGGCTTGTTTCCCCACCTGGGACCAAACCAGGGACCTTTCGCTTGTAAGGCGAATGCGTAAACCACTACACTACCAGGCACACCGCCATGCCATATGTCTCCTGAACCCAAACTGGGAGTTTGTTCCACACGAGGGGAGCCTGACAGCTGAAAGCTCTGCCTCCCATTTTAATTTTAGAAAGTCTAGGAACCATAAGTAAGCCTGCAGTCTGGGAATGAAGTGCTCTGTCTGGATAATATGATACTGTGAGGTCTTTAAAGATATGATGGGGGCCTGATTATTCAGACTTTGTATGTTCAAAGAAAGATTACAAGGATTTAACATGGAGCCAATGAAAAGAGGCTAACATGGTAAAATACAGTCAAACAGCTTACTCCCTGCTTCCTGTAGCGTTTTGGACCAACAGAATGCTTTTCAGCAAGTGTTTAGGAAACCAGATACTGAGAAAATCCAACAGTGCAGCCTCAAAGAAAGGCATGAGCAATTTTTTTCATCACTTTGAAACGGGATGTTTCTAAATTTGGCAACATTGTGCAGAATTTTGTCCAATGTGCAAGTTAAAAGACATGCAGTCATGTGAAAAACTAAGTACACTCCATGCACCAAGGAAGTGAACTCTTGAGATTTTACAAATGTCTTTTGCAAGCGTGTCCTCGGCAGCACTGACCCAGCAATTTTTTTCATTGACAAGAGAAACCAGAGCAAACCTGCACAAGCATAGGGAGAACACGCAAACTCCACAAAGAAGGGCCCTACCTGGGTTTAAACCCAAGACCCTCTTGCTGTGAGACAATAGTGTTAACTACTGAGCTAATGTCAGTAGCTAGTTTAACCACCTTTAGCAGCGATAATTTGAATGAATCATTTTCACTTTCTAGCATCGTTGTCCAGGAATTTTGCTCCACTCTTCTTCACAATATTGCTTCAGTTCATTGAGGTTTGCAGACATTCATTCAGGCACGGCTCTCTTAACGTTCCACCACAGCATTTCAATCAGGTTGAGGTCTGGACTTTGAGTGGGTCACTACAGAACCTTGATTCTTTTCTTTTTCAGCCATTTTGCTTGTAAATTTGCTGGTGTGCTTGGAATGATTTTCCTATTGCATGACCCACTTCAGGCCGACCTTTAGCTGTCGTACAGAATACTGCGGTATACAAAGGAATTCAAGGTTGAATCAATTAATGCATGGTGACCAGGTCCCATGGATGCAAAACAAGCCCAAGTCATTACCCCTCCACCACTGTACTTGACAGTTTGTATTAGGTGTTTATGCTGACACACTCTGGTGCTGTACATTATGGCAGCTCCACTTTGTCCTTGTTTGTCCAAAAGACTTTGTTCCAGAAGTCTAGTGATTTCTTCAGATGCAACTTTGTGAACCTAAGATATGCAGCAGTGTTCTTTTTAGAGGGAAGAGGCTTTCTCCTGACTACCCTTCCAAACAAGCCATACTTATTTAGTCTTTGTTAATTGTAGTGTCATGAACTTTAACATTTCACATACTAATCAAGGCCTGTAGACTCTCAAATGTAGCTCTTGAGCTTTTAACAATTTCTCTGAGAATTGCACAGTCTGACTTTGGGGTGAATTTGTTGGGGTGTCCACTCCTGGGAAGTGGAGCAAATCTCCTCCTTTTATAGTGATGCTCACACTAGCTGATGATCAGTTAATCAAATGCATTTGATTAGTAGCACCTGGCTGCTACTTAGCCACTTATTTCATATGGAAGCACTAAGGGTATACTTCATTTTTCACCGAACTGCATGGAGTCTTATTTTTTTCACACGACTATACGCTGATCAAAAATTACTCTGAGAGCCACATTCGAGCAATTACGCGTGTTGGATTGTGGTTGCTCATTCGTAATTTAACACAGTTTGTCTGTTCACCAGCTGGGGGCTGACCTTGCTCCCTTTTCACAGCAGAAGGAGCGGATAATCTTTTCTCATATTTTCTGGGTCTCTAGACACACTTACTTGGAGACAAATAATTATGTTCAAAACAATGACAGAGAAGATTTTGCATAATATTTCCCCCTTTAAGCATTAGCTAAGAGAAGATGTTACCTTCATCACAGTTCACTCCATGCTTGGTTGGATCTGAGCAGATGTGACAGGCGACACCTTTCAAGCCTGGCTGACAGCTGCACGAGCCATTACCACTGATACCATCAAAGCACTGTATGAGATGAAATAAGTAAATAAACAATTAAAACACATCAGCTAAGGGCAAAGGGTCCAGGGAAACAGCTGCTTAAATTTTCCTTACCGTTCCTTTGTCATAGCACGGATGCTGAAATCCTCCAATACAGGGCTTACAGTCTGGACCAAAGAAACCTTTACAACACTCTGCTATCTGTTAAATGCATGCACACACATTAAAACACATCAACACTAAATGCTTTCAAATTGTGAAATAAGGACTTCTTCTTCTTCTTCTTCTTCTTCTTCTTTCGGCTGCTCCCGTTAGGGGTCGCCACAGCGGATCATCTACCTCCATCTCACCCTACCCCCTGCATCCTCTTCTCTCACACCAACCCTCTGCATGTCCTCCTTCACTACATCATGAATCTCCTCTGTGCTCTTCCTCTTCTCTTCCTGCCTGGCAGCTCCATCCCCAACACCCTTTGTCCAATATGTCCACTATCCCTCTGACCCTGTCATGGTCTTGCATTTTTGTAGTTTGGTTTTGTGTATTTAGACATTTCTTCTTGCTCTTTAAGTTTCCTTGTTCCTCAGGGCCTTTTGTACTCTCAGTTGTTATCTGTATTTGCCTCCTTTGTTAGTTTTTCATTCTCTGCCTTGTGTGTGTACGTAGGTTTAGTTCCCCAGTGATTCCCCGCTATGGTGTCTATTGTCAAGTTGCACTTGTATTAGATTCTCTGTGTTTTTTGTTCCTGTTTTATTTTGAAGCCTGTTCAGTTTTGTGCATTTGTGTTCAGTTACTTCCTGTCCCTGATTGTTGCCACCTGTGTTCCTCTCCCTCCTGTCCCTCATTAGCTCATTAGTCTGTGTGCATTTACCAGTTCAGTTTTGTGTCGTTGATGTTATCTCCCTTTACCAGCGTGGGCTTTTGTAGTTTGGCTGTCATGCCTAGTATTTCTGGGGTTTTTTTAACTTTATTCAAGTGTTGATCCTCTTGGCAAAATTAAGCCACTCTTAGTTTATCAGTTTGTCTCTGAGTCCTGCGTTTGCTCCTCTCCGCACTCTAACCTGAAGGTCATGACAGACCCACAATATAACCAGTGGTAGCTACACAGCATGACAGTCAACGGTGTCAATAAAGCCACTTTCAACTTCCCAGCTCCTTAACTATGCACCTCCAGACAAACACCATCCATATCATAACAACGGAAAAATAATAAAAACAGTGGAGATTATCTGACAAAACAAAAACTACAACTAAACAAAAAAACTACATTAAATTCAAAAACAACATAAAGAGCTGAAATAACCCACACAGTGAATACTTTTAATCTGAATGCTTTTCATGCAGCTACATGCAGTTAAAGATAAAGCTCCAGTACCCCCTCTCACCGTTCTGGTGGTGTTGCAGTATTTGGCACAGCCTTTGCTCAGTGTTGGGTTGATAGGAGATGTGACGTAGTCACAGCCAATCTGATGACGGTCCTGAAAAGACAAAAACATAGACCTTTTCATTGCTGCGTTTCACTAGTGATCGTGGGATAAAAACTTAAAAGTCTCAGCTTCAAATCATGGCAAGGCTTAAGGCTTCCGTGGACCTCAAAATATTCAACGTTTTCTTTCACTTATCCAGTACAGGGCCATCGGTGGGCCGGAACTTTTGCCTACCGTCATAGGGCGAGAGGCTGGCTACACCTTGGACAGGACAGGACACTGTGGAAACTGGCTCAGTTTTATTCAAAGCAGGATCAGGCAGACTATCAGTAAGTGCAACATTACAAAACAGAACATTAAGCTTTCCTCACCAAGAAGCAGAAAAGCAATGTCATCTGAGACACAGGATTTATTATATGAAGAACACAAGAGAGGTGAAGAAGTGACTGCAGGCAGAGTGAAGCTGGTGGAGACGAGTGTCAGGGGTGCTTTGTGATAGAAGGAAAGCAGCAGAGCGAGACCTGCTATGATGTATGGGTTAGAAATGGTGGCACTGACAAAAACACAAGGAGGTGTAGCTGGAGGTGGCAGCTGAAGATACTAAGATTTTCACTGGGTGTGAACAGGATTAGCAATGAGTACATCAGGGTTGGTGTGACAGAAGAGGATGCAAGGGATGGGGTGAGATGGAGGCATGTGATCTGCTGTGACGATCCCTGAAGGTAGCAGCCAAAAAGAAGAAGACGACAAGAATTTAATCAGCCTAATGAAGGCTGTTTAGTGATGTCTCAGAGAAAGAGAAGCACCTCTAAATTCCTTCTCAGAACCTGGCAGAGGGGCATCTGTTAATACACCTGTATATAAAGATGACTGTATATAAAGATGGACGTAGCCATTGTGACGTGTTTTTGAGGCCTCAGGTGGAGTGTTTTAGCAGATGCCAGCTTTTCAGAACTAGCTGCAACAAGCGAGGGGTGGGTCTGACTAAGGAACCGAGGGACACTGCACACTCATAGGGTACCGACGTGTCAGTGAAGGTCGGGCTTGCGTGCCCAGCTGAAAAACGTTGGGGCCCTTGTACGTTATGAATGAAATTAATACATTACCTCCATGTTGGTAGTAATGAAAAATACTTTTGCAGGAAAAACAAACCTGAGACTTTTATATCATTATAGTTAAATTATAAACAAAAACTGTAGACTGTGATGCATGGTTTGCAAATCACCATAAACTTCTATACAGCCAAACTTAACTTTGCAACCAGAGCTGTCGCCTCCTGCTGGCCACTAAAAAGAATGCAGGTTTAACGCTTTACCAGACGAGAAGCCATATTCACTGGACATCCAAATCAGCCTCCTCCCCTCTCCCTCCCCCTACCAATGCGGATTAATCCACTGTGGCGACCCCTTTGGAAGTGCTCTATAAAGGGTTAGAGCACATCATTTTGGGTTTCACTTTTCAGAACCAGAAGCTACGTTCATCTTTGACATAAATAAGTGTATAAATTGAAATTAATTAAATCACAACTGATCAATAACACTAAATAATAATGATCTTTGCCAATGTCATTAATTACGGTTTGATTCCTCAGGAATAGAATAGAACAGAATAGAGTAGAACAGACCAGAATAGAATAGAATAGAATAGAATAGAATAGAACAGAATAGAATAGAATTGAATTTACCATTTCAGTGCCTTCTATACACTGGGTCTCATGGAGGTAGCTGCAGTGAACACAGGGACCCTAAAAACGCACAAAAATAAATATTAACTTTCAACTGTTAACTTTACTCTTCTTACTCTTCTTTAGAAGGACAAAAGCGATTGAAGCACACTGATCTGCAGTGGCGACCCCTGACGGGAGAAGCTGAAAGGAGGAGACGATGACTAGAAGGAGAGATCATATTTTTTCCATACTGGTTTCTCTTTTTGGCTCCTTCTCAAGTCCAGAATTGATGTTAAAAACCTTCTTTTTATATACAAAGTCTTGGACAATCATAGTTTAAAGACCTTATGCTATCATATTATCCCAATGGATCTAATTCCTCTCAGACTGCAGGCCTACTTGTGGTTCTGAGAGTTTTTAAAAACAGAATGGAGAGGCAGGGCCTTCACCTATCAGGCCTGTGGCTCCAGCTCCAAGTTTGGATTCAGGACATGGACCGCCTCTCTACTTTTAAAATTAAGCTTAAAACTTTCCTTTTTGATAAAGCTTATAGCTAGGGCTGAATTGGGCCACCCTGAACTATCCCTTAGTTGTTCCACAAAAATAAAATTGATTGACTTAATCAGTGAAAGCATTTGCTGCCCTCAAGCTGAGAAGCACGTGACACAAGCATACTTTGCAGGAAAATAAAAACCCCGACTTTAAACATTGCTACGAATGAGTCCTAAAATCTAAAAATATTTTAGAATATCAACACTTCCAGTTCCATTGCCTCAAATTTACTGTTTTTTTTTTCCTTTACACATTTTCACTCTTTGTTCTACAACATAAAATATGTGAGTAAATAAACCGCACTGGTGAATTCTGAAGCATTTATGTGTTCCAGAAAAAGGTATTTACAGACTGCAGAAGGCCTAGGGGACATTAAGTGTCATGACGCTGAACACAGGGGCTCAGTGGGAGTGACCGTGGTTCAGTTTTGTTGTAGCCTCACATTAACATTTTATTTTTTGCAATTATATTCATGCTACAAACATAATAAAACTTTCCAAAGATGACCTTGCTGAAAAAACTTGAAAGTATCATAGATTTTTATTTCCCAGAGAGTTTATTTTCTGCAATAATTTAAAAGAAAATGTGACAATGATCAACTGGTTTTTGTGGAGGGAAACAGGGCAATGCTAACTTCTGAGCTAACTCTAAAATCTTTAAGCTTCTGCTGGGCAGTTTGTTTTCTGCGTGAAGAGGATAACCAGGCTGGATAAACTGCTTCTTTCCTACAACCTCTGCTGCTCACACTGATGACTAAGAGTTTAAATGATCACATACTTTGTTCAGTGTACAACTGGTACATGTAATCTGTGAACAAACATAATTAAATAACTGAATTGGGGAAAAAGGCAGACAAGCTGATTTTCTTGGTCATTAATCAGTGTAAACGATCCCTGAGGGGTGTAATAAGAAGTGAGAGTAATGTGTTAGCGAGCTATGCTGAGCTTTAAGTCAGGGTTTTCAGCGTCATGAAGGTGACTCTCTTTAAAGCTGGCTATATCGCCAGGGTAACTTGTGCTGAACTCATAAGCTGGTCTTGAGCAGGTTATGTCCAGAGTTTGAGTTTAAAATCAGCTGGAAGCTCCACATGTTTGATGACTGTATTATCTGCAGGCTATCTGAATGCTTTACAGAATCACTGCTGTAGGAATATGTTTTATACATGCAACCTACTCAGTCATCTCTTGCTAATATTACTGAACAATACCCAGCTGCAAAGTTACAGCTGGTAAATTTATGTGTTGCATTTTTCACAGGAATTTGCATGCATTCAGTTGGTGATGCAGAAAATGTAGAAATACTTTTATCTTTGGTCCTACTCTACTGCTAAGTCTCTTTTGCAATCATGGAATTGCAGCTACTAGAGCTCAGAATAGAAAACGATCAGTTACATTTACAGGCTTTTTATCATCGACAGTATTCTTTTGTCCGTCTCTTTCTTCTGAGATCTGTTCTGTTAGATGATGCTCGGCATGTTTTATCAGTCTGTGGTAGCCAGTGCCATCCTCGATGCTGTAGTGTGCTGGGGCAGACTTAGAGCAGCAGACATCAACACACTCAACAAACTGATCCGCAAGGCCAGTAACGTCATGCGTGTGGAGCTGGACTTGCCAGTGGTGTCAGAAAGGAGGATCCAAGTTAAGGACATTACTGGACAATCCTTCACACCCTCTCCATGACGTGCTGGACAGACACAGGAGCGCGTTCAGCAGCAGACTCATTCCACCACGATGCTCCACAGAACATCACAGGAAACCATTCCTACCTGTGCCCATCAAACTCTGTAATTCCTTCTTGTGACACCTTGACTTACTCGTTCCATCACCATATCTTGTACATATTGTATACAGGGTTTAACTCTGGAGTTATTTATGTTTTATATTGCACTTCGTACATACTTTTATTTATATTTATATTTATATTTTTAATCTTCATTTTTCTGCATTTCAGATTTATTTTTATTTATATATAACTGAGCATTCCTACCTGCGGCCATCAAACTTCACAACTCCTCATCATGACACTATTTTCACTTGCCTTATACTGTATACAGTATTGTCTAAACTTGGGGTATTTAGGCTACTTTAAACTTGAGACACAAAGGTAAAAGGTGAATGAATATTTGTTGTTTAACCACTCTGTGCACTCTGAATAATCATCAGTTAAATAGTAAAATATGTGAGCACAGATCCTAAAGTCTGACTTAACAGAGAACGTTGACAACCACTGCTGTAATACCCGTTATCTCTGACTGAGGTCTTAGGTTTTATCAAGCCAACTAACACAAAGTAAGCCTGGCTATGTTGAACTTGCTTCATAATAAACCCCTCAGACCTCAGGTTATGAGCTCAGCATCAGTTACCTCTGTGACTTAACCGGGTTAAAAGGCAGCCACCATCATCACACTGAAAACTATGATAAACTGCGGTTCTGCTCGTCCTGGGTGTGATTTGACTGTCTGCCTCTCTTTTCTCACCAAGGTGATCTTGTTCTCAACGATATCACAGCGGTGCGGGAGGATGGGAAGGATGGAGGGTGGGTACAGCAGCCCGTCTATCATGTGTATGATCCCGTTAGACGCCACAATGTTGGTGCTCATCAAACGGATGCCCTTCTTGCCCAGTAGGATATTTCCCTGCAGGGTAAAAGGAGAGGGCAATTAGTGTTTTAGGAAACGGCAGATACGTGAAAATGAACACATACTGTGAAGTACCATTGTCAGACACTTACATCATTAGACACAGAGATGGTGACCATCTGATTTGCCATCGTCTGAATCCGAGAGAGCGCACCCAGATCATCAACTGTCAGCTGCAGAAAGAAATAAAATAAAAAAGGTGACCAGTACTGCTAAGTTTGAAATAGTGGTTGAAACCATTAAGTCATCAGGAAAAATGTTTAATGAGCTCACAACTCAAGTGAGGTGAGGGTTGCTTTCCCAGACCAACCTGGGAACAGTGTTGCTGGATTAGGCAAGTTTCCATTGATTTGGCTGGATTTGGACTGGTTTGGGATCAACTGGGCAGTTTTTCCAAACATGGATTTTATAGGTCAGTTTGAAAGAAAACCCAAGATCGGGTGTATTCTATCCAATCAGACAGAATACTCTCAAATGAGGGTCAGGAGACACTCAGGAGACAGCCACACCAAGTGCACAGTCTACCGCGCCCAATACTCGAACTTTCCAGAGCAAAGCAGTAAGTCAGGTGCACCATTAGAAAGGGGCGAGAGGAAGATGCCATAGTGGGGAAAATATATATTTTTAAAAAATCTACAGAAAGAAGTGGGAGAGTGACGTGACCCTGAAGCTGCGGATAATGCTATCTAAAACAGATGATGGCAACACTCAGTGCAAATTCAGCAACACAGATATGTGGGCTCACTTGAGGGACTTGAAGGACGATGCTTAAATAAAGGTGCCCACCTACAGTTAAGCCTTTCACAGTGAGTAAAGACAGCAGTAAAGCTAGATTGTCATAGGCTGCTTTTACGTGACAGGTGGTAAATGGTTTTGGTCTTGAGGCTGGTGGTAATATACAACTGTTTGCCTGCCAACCATCAACAAAGAACAGGGGGACTCACATCACTTCATTCTCTTTGTTGAGTTTATGCGTGTGTGCGTGTGTGTGTGTGTGTGTGTGTGTGTGTGCGGTGCGTGTGTGTTCGTTAGCCAGCATACACTGCTTGTAAAATATATATTTTTTGGTGGGTTTGTGTGAGTGGGTTTTTCCAGTTTTGAGCTGGAAAGCATCAGCAGTATCTGGAAACATTGCCCAGGGACTCGTCCCCTGGTGGCCATGAACAAGAATGCAGGTTTGAGGTATAGTACGAGTATAAGGTAAATAAGGATTATTTTGAACTGTGAATCATGCAAAGCTGCTCCAGTAGAGTCCAAAAAAAAATATGGAGCTGATTCTTTCTCCTTGTCGCTTCAATAACAGTAAAAAGGCAAAAGGAAAAAGCACTAAGAGGAAATTAACTGATTAATACTGATGGAAGGAGTTAGGCTGTAATCTTACCGCAGCCTTGGAGAAAACATGATGTCTGAGGAGTTCCTGGAGTTTATGTTTGGCCTTTAAAAGAGCAAATTATTACCAAAATTAGACCCAGTTATCAGGTAAGAAATTACAGCACCTTTTAAAAAGTGAGTATATGTGAGTTTTTTTGAGCTGAATATTACTTAAAAGTGACTCCCTATGTTCTTACATCATTGAGCATGTAGATGATGCTTCCATCTCGAGCTCTGTCCACAGCCGGGTTGGTAGGGACGAACACAGTGAGGGGTCCAGGCCCCCGCAAAGGTGGGGGCGACCCGCAGTTCTATAAAGACACACATATCTGATTAACAGAGGGGGATTTACCACATTTCCTTTCAGAAGCAGTGCCAGCCTGAATTAAAAATTAATCACTTGTAAAGCCTTGCCTCCCAAAATGTGGAGGAAGTTTAATTTAAACTTTGGTGTTACTTAAAAAATCCTCTTTGATTTCACGTACATATAAACAAAGCAGGTTCTCAGTTTACAGCCATTCACTATGCCTTTACAGAACTGCCACATAAGCTAAATCAGCTGTATATATAAACAGATGTTCACTCAGTGAGTTGGTTGAAAACACTGTTACAGGCTCACCTTTCGGTGTTTGTTGTTACAGGGTTTCAGTAGTTTAATAATATCCAATGCATACAAACACACACGCAAAAATTTTGAACATGTTTGTAACGCTAACGGTGCCCAGACAAAAAGCCGGAAATTCTCACCAGTTTATGATCCATAGGTACATTTCAGTCTTAGATGTGTCATTTAAAACTGCTGTGTAAAGTGTACATATAATTTGCAAATCTTTTAAATTACTTCATTAAATATAGTAAAAAAAAGTCAATATTTCAGATACCGAAATTAACATTTTATTTTCTATTTAAAATTAAAGGCTCATTTCAGTTGTTTTTGTCAGCATCACATTTTAACATGAAGCAAAACAAGACAGTTTTTGTTTCATGCTAAAACCATCTGCTGGAACAAGAATGATGTTTTTTTAATATAGATTTGAAAATTTAAAACATCTTTCTATATACACACACACACAAACATATATACATATATATATATATATATATATATATATATATATATATATATATATATATATATATATATATATATATATATATATATATATATATTTTGTTTTTA
>VUQH01070348.1:5577-19314 GCA_015106775.1 Etroplus canarensis
GTGGGGTTTACAAACTGGTAACACATGCCTGTGTTATGCCAAGTAGGTTCAGCACGAATCCAAACAACAAAATGAGGCAGCTTTGAGTAAGTGTTTATCCAGCTGAAAAATTATACAAATAAATGTGGAAGGAGAGGGGCTGCAGCAGGGGATAATCATTTCAGACATGCGGTTTCCTGCTTTGGTTTTACAAGACAAACACTGGATTACATACAACAGCAGAATGAAACATTGGCCTGGCTAAGCAGTCATATTAAGACTGCGAGATATCTTGGGTTGATTATTACTTTCAAATTTGTGGTATGTACAGGGGTTTTGGGGGGCAATTATTTGGAAATTCCTGACTTATTACTTATGTATATGGAAATCTAGTCTGTGCGTGGGATAAACTGGTAATGACTGTGAGACAGAACCATGAGGCTGCCCTTTTTACCTATTGACCACTGAGCAAACTTCTGTTTTTGAAGACCCTTGAAAGCACCAGAAAGACCTAAACTTAAGGAGATATTTTCAACTTTTTAGAGAACATTATCAAACTGTCTGGGTTTTCAAAGTTTAAATATGGACGGATCTTTCGCTGTAATATTTGTTAGCTGAGAAGAAGGGGAGGATCACTTTGGTTTTAATGTTTAGCCTGATTCTGATGAGCTGACCTGTTCTCATTCCCGGCCAGTCAGATACTCTGCGTTTCTTGGCGTTGCTGTGACAAGTTAGCTGCAGCAGCGCTGGATGGTGATGGTGAGAGTGAATACTCAAATCTGCCCGGAGGCAGGAGGGATGGCAGCGGCGTAAATCACAAGACCGTCCAGCGTCCTTTGGCGACCGTTCATTACCCACCAGGTTATGGAAAAGTGAGGTGAAGGCTTGCGGGAAAAGTGGACGATTACTGCGCCAAGGTGTTTGTTGGGAAGAACATCCAGCACATAACTCTTAACTGAAGCATGGACTACTGGCTGATAAACCTGTGATTTTTACCAGGTTTACACCCCTGCAATGATGGAATTTGCAGGTCTTTAAAGTGGGACTGTTAATCTGTCAGCAGCCACTGGTGTCTCAAAGACACCAAAGGACAAAGGCACGAGGTGCCAAAGGACACCTCATGCGAGACGAGAGCATTTGACGAAAAAACATTATACGAAGCCACTGGATGAGAACATGCTGGTAACTGGAGGACGTTTTGCCCAGTGAAATCATCAAAAAGACATCTGTTGCTTTTTCCACTTGCAGTTTGGTAAAGTATAGGAAAAGATCACAAATGAAGACATTTGTGTGTGAGATCAAAAGACGAATATGTGAACAGGGATTCGAGTTTCAGCTTTTATTCCCTGTTATTTACATCTAGATATGTTGAAATAGAACATTAAACATTTTGGATCAAACCACCAAGTTTGTCAAGTAAGCAACAGTATTGGGGCAGAATTTTAAAAATAAAGCAATATTAAAAAATGCTTCATATTTGGTTTCATATCCTCCTCATTGGGTATCAGTTATCAGGCTTTTACCACAGTATCTTTTAGTTTTCTGTTTTCAGAATACTTTATTAATTATTAATCTCAGGGGGCAAATTTTTTTGCAAGGTTTCTCCTTTCAGTCTTTCAGAAGGTGAAATGGATGGTCAGTTAGGTTAGGATCTCTTGATTGGCTTGGAAAGACCAAAATCTTTCATTTCCCTCTGATGAAGTCCTTTGTTGCTGTGGCGGTGTGTTCTGGATCATTGTTTTGCAGCATAATAACGTTCCTTCCGTCTATTTTGGCTGCATTGCTCCGTAAGTTGACTGACGGTATGTTTCTGGAGACTTCTGTGTTCATTCTGCTGCTATCATCATGAGTTACTTCATCAATAAAAATGACCGAGCCTGTCCCAGAAGCAGCCATCCAAGCACAAGGCATGACACAACCTCCACCATGCTTCACAGATGCACTTGTAAGTGTACAATCACGAGCAGATCCCTTCTTCCTCCATACTTGGTAGAGGTTCATCTAAAACTTTGATCCAGAACTGTTGTACCATAGCTCTGTACATTTTTGCCAATTCCAACCTGACTTTTTCCTGCTGATGAGTGGTTTGTATCTTGCAGTATGGCCTTTATGAGCCTCCTTGGAATGATGGGTTGTGATATTTTCACTCCTGCTCTTTCGAGGTTGTTCATGATGTTACAGACTGTTGTTTTGGGGGTTTCTTTACTGCTCTCGCCATTTGTCTGACACTTGTTACCGTTGCTTTCCTTGGATGCCTGATTTGATGTCTGTTGTTCAGCGCGCTGGTGGTTTCTTTCTTTTTCAGGACATTCCACATTGTGGCACTGGCTATGCCCAAATGTTTTTGAAATGACTAATTTTCCCCCTTTTCTCAGCTTCAGAATGGCATGCCTTTCTCACAAAGACAGCTCTCTGGTCTTCATGTTGGTCCACCCTTCTTATCTACAAATGCAGTCTTGACAGGTGAAAGCCAAAGCTTAAACAGAGAGTAGATACACAGAGCTACTTACTGATTAAACAGCCAATCTTATCTGACACATCTGGGTAGCAAGAAACACCTGTAACTTGTCTATGTTTGATGTTGTTTAACATGTCTAGATGTATATACAGTGGTAAGAAAAACTGAAACTCAAATTGCTCTTCTCATATTCATCTTTTGATCTCACACACAACTGTCTTCAGGGCACAGAAAAAACAAATTAATTGGCTTGCTATTCGAATGTTTTTGAAGGGGACTGCATATAATGAGTTACAAGAGAGACTGAGCTCATCTGTTCTCTGAAATGTTGAACTCCACCTGCCTCCTTACATTCTAAGGCTTGAGTTGGTAAAAAAAACAAAAAAACAACTCTAACCAAGATGGTACGTGAGGTGAATCACAACAGGTGTCCAAGAGAATCTTAACCTCGCTGCGCTGTATCTCCAGAATGTCTGACCTGTTACAAGCTGGAGAAAATTGATGCAGCTCGAGCGCACGAGTGCAGGGGTTAACCAGTGTGCTCTTCACCCCGGAGAATCAGTTAGAGACACTTTACAAAAGCCTGCTTGTACTGCAGTTGATCCAAGAGTGCAGCTGGGATCCATGATTTACAGTGGTTACACACACAAGTCCTTGAAGCGCTATTCACACGGCAGTGGAAGACACTGAGGCTCACAGCTCGGACGAGGACCTGGTGGGATTACTGAGGAATGAGGGAACACTACATGAGGCTCCAAACCAGAATTCCAGAAAACAACTGGGTAAGAGGTGTCTCTGGACTCAGAAGGTCTGCCTGCTTCCAGCAGATTGGGATAAGTGATAAACACAGAATTTGCAGCAGTTGCAACTTTATATCCACTGAAGTTAACCTTGACAGTGTTCACTTCATGATCTTCATAGCACTTACCAATCGGATTTACCTGCAGTTTCAAGACTGAAGATTTCAGCATCTTGTTGGTCCTGCATCTTATTTAAACTAGATAAATGCCAACAAAACTGCTTTATTTCATTCCCTGGAGTGAGAAAATTGGAATACCACCCTGGATCATTATTTTTTTACTTCCCTTCACATTATCTTTAGAATTAAATTTCACTTGCTGTTTGGTCTGGAGATTATTTCTACAGCTTGTTGGCTATTTAGCTCAGTTTCTAGACTAACTACGAGCGAACATAGCGCAAGAGATATGAATCTACTTCTTCTGATGAACCATTTCCAATCACAGGCCACTTCATTAGGCATACCTGTTTAATTCATTGTTAACACAAATATCTTATCAGCCAATGACATGACAGCAGCTCAGTGCATGTAGTCGTGCAGACATGATCAAGATGACCTGCTGAAGTCCAATCAGAATGGGTAAGAAAGGTAATTTAAGTGACTATGAACGCCACATTGTTTTTGGCTCAAGGCAGGCTAGTCTGAGTATGAACTGGGATTTTCCCACACAACCATCTCCAAGACAAAAGGTTTTAACCAGTACTAGCAAGGTGTGTCCAATGAAATGACTGGTGAGAGTGTATACTCCAGCAAAGCAGGGTTACATGAAAGTGTAATAATAATATGATACGACACAACTAATATGTTTTCACTGCAGTCTAAATGGTACTGGCCAACAGTGTGAATAAGCCTGGTAATTATCCATCCATCCTCTTCCACATATCTAATTCAGGGTCAAGGGGGGGACTCAATTCAGCATTCAGGGTCTTTATTGATTTTCTCACAATATACTCATCAGTCATACAGCTGACACTGGTTCATTTGACAGATGTCAGACTTGTTGTCGATCTCTCCTAAAGGACCACCAGAGCAGGCAAATCTTGATGTGTCCATCAAGCAAACAAAAGCAGAGAGATTTGGACGGTCTTGCTCGATGCATCTGTAATTTTCATTATATGTTCTTTACATTATATGCTCTGTACATGTCTCTAATTCTTCTAAGACTTTCTGGTCTGTTAATATTACACAAGCATGAGATACAAAGATTTCTCTAAAAGACACTGAGGCCCAAGGTATGATGGCAATGGTACATTTTATTTAGAAATATAATTTCTGAAAATATAAAACATTGAGATTAACTGGGATATATTTCTCTGACACATCTTCGGAAGATTGAATAAGTTGCCTTTTGCTTTCAGTATGATTAATTCCCTAAGGAAGCAGCCTGTAACTAAGCATACAAATGACACAGACAGGATGTGTATTGATAGTAACTGTGATTGCCCTGGTGGGTGTCTACACATGAATGCAAGCCAGATCTAAATATAACCCACTCCTTTGCCTATACAGATGGCTGGCAGCAAACTCCAACTCACAGGCCTTCAAAAGCTCATGCCTGGGAAGACTGTGGAGACTTAGAGGGTGTTGGTGCATGCAGAATGCATTTTCTTTTATATAAATATTTAATGAGGACGATACAGCACACCAAGTGTATTCTTTCCTGTTTCCCGTATTCATCAGAAATAGCTAAAAAAAGGATTGCACCATGTGACAAGGTCCAGGCATACTGTACATTCTGCGTCAAATGTAATCACCAGAGCTCTTAATGCCTGACAAAATGTTGGAAAACTGCATTGGGGTAGGGTTAGGATGAAGGTGCATTTTTGCTTTACAGTTCTTCTGTTATGTATGTATTATTTATATGTATTTCAATATGGATGCTAAACATGTCAGCGTGTGAAAAAAAACCTCACTTTCTTTCCAGTGGCTAGCTCTGTCAACCCTTCTGTCATGCTTGTTTTGTGCGTTGTTGACATTTGATCTTGCCTTGTCTCGCCTCCTCCGGTACAGAGTTATGACGTCTGTCTCACTTCAGTGACAGAAAAGTTGGATAAAATGCGACATGACCGTTAAGACTGAAGTCGCTTTGAAAACATCAGATAAGTATCTGATTTAGGACCATATATGGAAGTGGCCTGAATCCGATTTGAAAAAATCAGATCTGCGCTGTTCAGGCCACTTTTGCCTGCAGTGAGAACATAGCCTTAGATTTATTCTCCTTTTCAATTCTGTTATAAGACTTTCTATATAAAAAATGTACCTTTGGCTGCTCTCTTGCATTCTCCCCAAAGGGTCGCCACAGCGGATTAATCCACATTGGTAAATTGGCAGAGGTTTTCCTCTGGGTTCCTTTCCTGATGCAACCCTCCATGGTGAGAGGGGCTTGTGTCCCCACCTGGAATTGAAGCAGGGACCTTTTGCTTAGAAGGTGAATGAGTAAACCACTACACCACAGGGACAATATAGGGCTTCCAAATAGGTAAAAATTCATTTTCACAACTGAAATGCATGAAACAGGCTTGATTTGAAAGGCAACATCTAATTTCTGAAAGTATGCTTACACCAGGGTGTAGCATACACACAGGATGCCCAGTATCAACTGGGCTGGGCTTCAACAAGAGTGGCTTGGACAAGTTTTTGGCCCGGGTGCTTCCAAGCAGCCATGCAGGAGACCAACAAGGAGAGGCAGTAGAGAGCTGAGGTAAGTACACAGCTTGCATCAAGGAGAACACAAAAAATGTGCATGCTTGCTACTTGGTGAGTAGTTAACAGTCTGGCAACAAGTGGCGAGGAGGACCAGGGTTATAAACATCATCTGAGTGGTAATGAGAAACAGGTGCACATGCCTGACTCCTCTTCGGCCATACCCACTCCTGGAAACTAAGCAGAGATAGATCCCAAGAGAGACAGACAGACAGAGGCAGGTCAGCACCTGAAGGCCAGGGGACCGTGACAAATCCTCTTTACGTGTCTGCAAAATGTAGGATTAGGGTTTAGACCTCAGGTTAAGGGGCCACCAATGGTGGCTAGGACCTCAGAGGGTTAACTGGTAATTCAGAAGTGACCAAGGATGAGAGGGAGCCAAAGTGCTTGAACTAAATGAAGCACTGTATGAATGTGTGGTCAAAATGGAAGTTGTAGTCAAAAGCTCTTTTAGTGAGGAGTCAGAATAGAAATGCCAGTCTATTACAAATAGAGCAGTCGCAATTGCCTTTGTGTGTTTGATGTGCAAAAAAATAGGTATATATTTTTTTTTGTTATCACCAGCATGTTGATGTCTTTTCTGTTTCATGGCTATATGCATGCCCTCAAACACACTTGAAGTAGTTATTAGGGATAATATGAACAGACAGAGACATTGTACTGTACAGAACTATTACTGATGCTCATAATCCCAATGGGGAGACTTTGAAGTCAGGATTCATTCTACTTAAATGAAACCAAGATACATACCCATCTAAGCCTCAAAAAATTCCAACTTTCACCAAAGAAACACTGAACTTTCTATACAACTTTCTATACAAGTTCTTCTCATTGCTGCTATTGTTTAGTTTATCCTATGGGCAGTTTTGTCTAAATACTGTGCACACAAACATGTATACATAACATTCACATATGTATATATTCGCACTCATATTCGCTCACTCTGTCTTAGTTCTATGCCCTTTTGCTACCTATGCTCATGCTGTATACTGGGTTTATACGCTTATATATATATATATATATATATATATATATATATATACACATAAAACTTTTGCTTCATATTCATACTTACTGTATATTCACTGTTTCTGTATATCCAACTGTGTGATGTATATACTTATCCTATACCCTATTGCCACCTACAGGTATGCTACACATTGTATATCTGGTATATATGTACATATATTAATATTTATTTTTCATATTCATATTTAAGCATACTTAACAGATTAATAAAGTATTCTGATTCTGATTCTGATATCTTACAGGTGCACTATGATACTGACACAAATTCGTTTTGTAACAGCAAATTTGTCCAAAAGAATAATTGTGTGTGGCTCGCCCCATTTTATTCACTGAGGTATAATTCTCAGTGTAGTAATCCCTGCCAAGTTGCTGATCTGTGAAACCACACGTCTTAAATAACCCCCAGTCAACTGTCACTGTTATAAAGCCACACATCTTGTTGGTTTTCTTCAATCACATTATAAAATTTGCTGCCTTGGCTGGAATGCTGCGGGTAGCTCTCTTGCGCTACATCGGTACCACTTTCACAGCAAGAGCGGCCAAAAAGGCAGGAAAACACACCAAGTAAAATAAAAAGAAACTTTAAAGCAAGTGCACTGGAGCTGCTCATGAAATATTCATCACGTACTATACAAGAGATAAAAATATTTTTTTAAAGCGCCTGTGGGACCAGGGTTATTTTTAGTAACCGCTGAATATTTTACTCAATTTTGCCCTCTAGTAAGCAGGTGGCCCTCCTTTCTCATACTATATGGCTATGATGGGAGTCCTCACATGCTTTCTCAGTCCCTCTCATCTGCTCCCAAGGACTTGTGTGAATGACATAATCCTCCTGTTTTTGTCAGTGACACTTCCTGTGATGTAACTGACTACTACTCGCAGAACTGGATTTGTAAAACACCTATAAAGCTGTTCTACCTACAAACTCTTGGGGAATATTTTATTTTATATATTTTAATTGTCGTATGTAGATATACTCAAATGTAGAATTCAACAAAAGTCAGGACAGAGTTAAAATAAGACTGAAAAGTGCACAACATTTTCAAGTAACAGTGGTTTGGAAGACTCCACATCAAGCAGGTTAATGAGGAGCAGGTGAGGTATGATTGGGTAGAAAAGTAGCATTCATTCACCCTTTTAATTTGACATGCATAATTCACATTGTCATAATTCCTCAATCATTCCTGCTACAGATGTAATTCCAAATGAGAAGGCGCTGTCCATTGCTATATGGTAGTCACAGGATATCCTGTTTTGGTGGGGATAGGGGTGAGCAGAGCAGAAAAGCAGCAGCGAGTGCAGAGAGTGTAAGTAATAGTATTAATATTGTTTCTGAGAGCTTTAGAGTGTTTTTGTCATGTTTTTTTTTCTGTGCTTTTTTTGTTTTTTTGTTTATAAAGAGAAACCTGATCAAAGTTCAAATTTTTGCTTTGTTCTTAATACACACAGTTTTAAGCTTACAACATAATAACGACAAACACTTGCCAGACTCTGAAAGTTACTTGAAAAAAGGGCAAAATATTTTACAAATGTTTTCTGGCACATTTATTGAAAACAAAAAGACAAAAAGGACCAGGCGGCCTGTCAGAACTGTAGTACTAAAAGGGTTAAAGGCTCAGGCTTTGCGAACAAAAACTGGTTGTGGCTCACCTTTTTTCACTAAAATTTGTGAGAGACATGTCAGTCAGGTCGAAAGGAACATTTCTTAATGCAAAACTGCAGAGAATTTAGGACTTTCAGCATGTCTGTGCATAAAGGGCAAGGTCGGACCCTACTGATGTATGCAGGTGATCTTTGACCCCAAGAAACCATCATGCTACTGCAACAAATATAGCCATCGGGGTTCAGAAGTACTTTAGAAAACCAAACTTTAACAGTCTGTTGCTGCATCCACAAATGCAGCTTAAAAGGAAGCCATACATCAGCTCTATGCAGAAACACTACTGAGTTCTCTGAGCCTGAACTCATCTCAGATGGACCAAAGGACTGTGGTCAGATGAATCCACATTTCAGCTCATTTTCAGAAAAAAATGAGTCTAAAATGAGTTTTCCACACCGAAGATGAAAATGACTGTCCAGCTTATTATTGGCAAAATCTGGAATGACATATTGGGGCATCAGTGCCCACTCATTGAGGAATTTCTTGTATGTAAAGATGCCACTGACTCTGAGTTGTATAGTGGGATTTTAGAAAAACTGCATCAAGGTGAGGCCTCTTCCTGGGGTGTCCATGCTTATTTCAGCACAATAATGCCAGAACACATTCTGCACAGCTACCACAGTGTGGCTTCATAGACACAGAGAATGTGTGTTTGACTGGCCTGCTGCCAGTTCAGCTCTGTCTCCCACTGACAATGTATGGCACATCACGAAGAGGAGAATACCACAGACTATCAAGCAGGAATGGACGAGATTTCAAATTGCAAAACTACTGCAATCAGTATCCTCAGTTCTAAAAGGATTAAAATATGTTTTTTGAAGGAAAGGGGATGTAACACAGTGGGAAATACACCTCTGTCCAAACTGTTGTTGTGTTGCAGCTATCAAAATCCACATTTGTGGAAACCGATCGAATTGGTCAGCAGAAATACTGAAAATCTTTTATTTGCACTTTTATCAGTTAAATGAAAGTTCACGCGAATTAGCAAAGCAAAGATTTCTGTTTTTATTGAATTTTGGAAATTATCCAGACTTTTCTAGAAATTGGGTCTGTGACGGCAATAGATTGCACTGGAATTTGGTTAACGATCCTTTAAGATGCCCATGGCACATGGGCTCTTTGCTTCTTAAGAGAGTTCATTGTGACGTTTTTGTTTTAAGCTGCTCTTTGAAAAAAATGGCCAGGGTTGACATTCAAAATCGAACAAAGTCCTTAAGGTGTATTTTAATCCCTGCTGGATCCCTGCTGTTCCACACACAGACAGCCTTGTAAAAGGTAGCTATTACACTCACATTATCTGCTGGATTACGGTGCTTATCTGCTCACGGAGAAGGCTGTCTGCACACCCTTTGTTGGGGACCTTCATATCCTATGAGGACGTGACGCACATATGCTTCAGAAGAAGTGCTTTTAAGTCTTTAAGTTGGGAGTTTTTAAATTTCAAAATAAATGCAACAGGATGTCTCATTATGTGACAATTCTTTGGCAAATAAAAAAATGAGAAAGTACTTTTGTTACCATTTTTTATTGGCTTTTTCATTACTTGAATTTGGCTAAAATATCAGGGCTTTCCTTTCTAATGTGATGTGCTCCTAGTGCATATGAGAAAAAAAAAAAAGATTCCAAATCAGAAGGTCACCTCATTAGACCTTTAGAACATCCTCTTATTAATAATGAATGTTGACAGCGCACGAGTGCGACAGAACACCTACTCTGTGGTCTGTAGAAGTCCCCTGTGTTATAAAATGGTTGTCATGAGATTGGCTTGTCTCGTATTCCCCAAAATAGAGAAGCAGCTAGGGTATCAGTTCCATATAGAGCGTTGCCATCTGGCACATGGTTAGAATTGCCTAATTTAACCCAAACTATGAGATGTCCAAAACAGAAATGTTTACCTGCCTAAACTTGACCAACAAGGGAATAAAAAAATGAATATTAAACAAAATTAGCAAAAAACAAATACTAAGTTGACTACATCAAAAATACAATGGTCCCATGGAGGGCACAGAGCCCAGTCTCCTGGGTGAAAGGCTCAAGTCTGAGTCTTTGTGAGGATTTCAAACTGATTATATACTTATTCACTGCCCAGATGCAAATTTAATGCTGATCAGCTGCACTACCTTGTGTATTGAGGAACTTCTAGTAGAGTATAAAAATACTTTCAAGGGGTACTCAGTACGTTAAAATGCAGCATCAAGTTTAGATATGTGACTAATGTGGAATGAGAATGTGCTGCAAAAAGGCCTTTGTTAATTTTGTAATTAATGTTGAGCTTTTTTAATGTCCTTTTACACTTTTGGGGGCTGCAGTGACCCACTCCGTCAGGGAACTTGATTGGAAACCAGAGGGTTGCTGAGGGCCCAAGAACTGCCTGGACCTGGAGCTGAAGGTCTGTACATGACCCACGAATTCAAGCCCTGTTCTGGACCCATGTATAGCCAGGAGGGAGGCCTGGGAGATGTCCTGAGCACCTCTGAGGTGCCCTTGAGCAAGGGACTAAACCCCCACATTTACGCTCCTTGGCACCTGTGATGGGCAGCCTTCACTCATCACTCACCTATTCAGTGCATGTGTTCACTGGTTTCCCCGCACGTGTGTGGGTATTAGTGATTTGTAATTTCCCTATAAGGGATCAATAAAAGTATGTCTTCTTTTTCTTCTTCTTCTTCTTTTGCAAATGCCATATTAACTCTCATATTAACTGTTATTAGTTTGTGAAGTACAGCAACCAATGACAAGAGAACTGACCGCTTTCTTTCTTTTCTTTTTTTTTCTTTTCTTTTCTATTTCATTAGTTAGCACTAATTTACAGGGCATCTGTGTCAGTCTGTTGCAATTTGTATAGTTTAAGTTTTTGACTTGCTACCCTCTCATCCAGAAATGTCCCTTCTGTCACCAAAAACAACATGACAGACCCTCGAAATGCCTCCTTTATGCTTTTATATACAGTCTATGGGAAATCCATTGTTGAGGAGCAGCATTAGGACAACATCGTAGTTTGAAGGACAGTATAGGTTTGCTTCTTACTACCAATGGATTGCTTTATTTAATAATATAAAGGTACACCTTCATTTTTGCCATAACACTGTGTTGAGCTTTAGTGTGTATCTTCCAAAATGGGATTGTGAAGGTCCAAGCAGACAGCAAGACAAATGCGGTGCATCCAGAAGAGCAGCAGATGGTAGATAGCTCAGGAGAGTGGACAGACAGCCAGGTCTGACCACAAACACATTAACTTCAGGGGCGCTCGAAGCCACGCTCAGTGAGGGAGCTTGATTGGATTTGCAGACACTCTTTGCTATCATTCTTCGGTAATATATGCGGTGAGCATGACATCACAGTATGCACAGGTGAGAGAATCATAACCTGATTATCTGATAAGAAAATGGACACCAACTAGCATTGCGGCCATGACTTTAGGCTAATAAGTGGTGCAGTCTGCCCTTGACATGAGGAAAAGCTCATTAACTCATGGGTCTGTAGCGCCAAAAAAGCTATTATAAGCTGTTTAACTTTGACTATGCATCATGGGATGTCATCCATAACCTGCAGTCTCTTCCTGTCTCACTGGTGATTTAGCTCAGGTTCAGCCTGATAAAAGGTTTGTAGACTTTAATTACAATGTCCTCAGACTCAAAGAAGGACCAGGCTTTTTAGCTTCCATTTCTTTTGACTTTCATTTGACTTTCATTTCTTTACCTTTCACCCAAAGGAGGAACTGACCTTTCTCAAAGCTACCACACACCTCTTCCTAAGATTAAATAGCTTACTTCTAGTTTTGTTGCAGGGAAATTATGTCGTAAAGTCAGCACAAAGCATAAAGTCTACATTTTCAGGGATTTAAATACGACTCATATGACATAATGACTCTACAACACAACGTTCAATGCCTAACATACAATATATTAATTAGGGAAAGTAATGTAGTTCTAAGGAGACTAGTGCTTAAGTCTTTTGTTTGTAAGTCTTGTCTTTTGGAGCCAGGTGAAATTATGCAAATTAGCCAGCTAATTTTTAAAAATGTGGCAGCTGTTGTCACCAAACACTGACAACAAAGATTTAAGACTTTCACAGATTCTTGCTGTAAATATTCCTTTTCATGCATGCTTGACCGTAAAATTTCATCTTTATCCTGTCATATCAAAGCATCATGAACAACCAGAAGATCACTGATGTAGCAGCTCTTCTAGCTCGTGATCCCTCAGAATTCACAGGTTGTCCTAACATGTGATGTGCAGAAAGAAAGTGATAAGTTTTCTTGTCATTGTTTGGTCATATTGTACAAATTAATGAGAATTAAAATCCGTAGCAGTCATATTGAGAACAATGGCCCTAGTTCTTGACAAGCCCTAAACCAAGACATTATTACGCCATATGTAAAACTAATGATGCAGTAATGCATAGATGACTGAGAGGCACACACAAAAACTCATTTTATTAACGCTGCAATTCAGACCAGTACTCTTAGGAGTAGGGCAGTGAAATGAACATCCATTGTGTGATGATGGTGTCTAAGTTTAATCAAATTCTGACCCCTGCTCTAGGAGTTTCTAAAAATGGAAAAGTTCAATTCAGTTCAGTTTTATTTATATGGTGCCAATTAACAACAAAAGTTGCCTCAAGGTGCTTTACACTGTAAGGTAAAGACCCTACAGTATTAGAGAGAAAGCCCCAACAATCAAGCCATCCCCTATGAGCAAATACTTGGCAAGTGTGGGAAAGAAGAACTCCCTTTTAACAGGAAAAGACCTCCGGCAGAACCAGGCTCAGGGAGGGGCTGCCATCTGCCTCGCCTGGTTTAAGGTGAGGGTAAAGGGAAGAGAACAGAAGAGAAGGAAAAGTGCTCATAAATTGACAAATATCATGTGTACCTTGAACACGATGTACCCGAAGAGCCACTGGGTGATCATCATGTGCAAGTTTCATTAAATCTGACCAATACTCTAGAAGGAGTTGCAATTCTTGTGAAAATGGAAACGTGTCCTAAAATGATAAACTTGACCTTGAGCACAGCTTTAGGTGAAGACCTGTTAGGTGATCATGGTGTTCAAATGTCACTAAGTCTGACCAATACTCTAAAAAACAATTTTACTGCAACTTCATTTACGC
>VUQH01070349.1:0-19379 GCA_015106775.1 Etroplus canarensis
GCTTTGGTGCGTCTGTTTATTGAGACTCAGGATGTCTACATCCTGAGTCTACATGATTGTGACTCATCTGCCTTCACAAAGTGTTGTGTTTGTATTGTATATTCTGATTTGAATATCTTAAATCTTCCCCTGACAAATACCATCCATATTAAAATAATCAAGAAAACTAAAACTAACACTGAACCTAATAAAACTAAACTTAAAAACTAAACATTTTCAAACAATGTAAACTAAACTGAAAAGAGCAAACCCACTCTGGAATCTAACTGAAACTGAACTGAACCAAAACCAAAAGCTCAAAACAAAATAAAAAAAACTAATTAGAAAACACAAAACTATAATAACTCTGCTGCCAAGGACAGCTCTAGAACCTATTTAATGATGGGGTGCACTCATGTTCTCACAGGACTGCATAGAGTCCTGTGAAAAACTCTCTTTTGCACATGTCTGTGCATCTGCAAAACCAAAGAACTACACAAGATGCTTGCTAAAAACAACTACAGTATCAACTTCAACATTTTTTATTGCTCAAAAGTCACCATGGTAAACAGCATATAATGTACCAGGGTGTAAATCGATAGAATTTATTTTCTGTCTAAGATAGCAGTACATAAAGGTTATAGAGTTAGCAAACTGACTCAGCTACATCACATATACACAAATAAAGAGGTTTTCTACTTAAAACACTGGTCATTGCAGTATATTTAACAGCAAAATCCCTGTGTGTGTATTAAATTTAACTAAAAATGTTTATGAATTTAACTTATTGTTGGTAAGAAGAATGCTTGTGTTGTTTCCCATTTCAAACTGCGCATTACCTCACCACACATACTTCTGTTAGATTCAAAAACCTTCCAAGTAAAACTTTCTGGCTACTTCAAGTTTACAGGCATTAGGATTTTGGCACATGGGAATGCAGTATTAGCATTCACTGAGTTTTCTGCTTCGAGCCACCTGGCAAACAGTTAGTCAAATATTCAATCTTAGATCTTCTAGCAGCCAAATGTTCCACTTTGCTCGCAATATAGTTGCTTAATATACCCTTTTTCTGATGTTTTGTGTAAGTATGCAGTGGGGTTATCAATGGGTTTATCAGTGCCTTTTTTGTTGAAAACAACTGTGTGCTGGCTTTGTAAACTAGACTAATAGGAATAGAAAAAGTGAACCAAAACAGTAAAGTTGAGGTCTAAAAGGTGAAAACTAAAATGCACAATGGGTTTTCACAACAGGGGACTCCTCTTGCACCCCACTAAAAAACCTGAATTATTGTTTTTTCAGTACTGATTAGTGAAAGTTTAAGAATGCATAATTTACAACTAGCAAAGGTCTCAATAAAAATTCTACATTGACTAGTTATTGAAATAGATCTTCCAAAATGTAAAAGGGGTATACTGAATTATACAGCATATTCATATATTAAACATGGAAGTGAGTCAAATCCTCTTAGGTAATGCATGACATTGCCACTGGTATCAGTATGAATTGTGTAGGTTTTACTTTCAAAAATGGGTAAACATAAACCATTGCCAAAGGCAGCACACACTGAATTCTCTTATTTTCTATGAATCTTCCTTACCTATTGAAAGTTTACACTACACCCAGCCCTTCCTGCTATATAATTGAGAAGCAATTCATCCATGGGTCATCTGCGTGTGTAAGGTCTTGAAATGGTTTGCTGGCTGCACATGCATATTATTATATTAGGGGTTGTCAGAGTGTATTGATTACACACTGTAATGCACTCACATGCACTCTTCAGCCTCCACTGTTATTGTAAATGAGACGCTGTATAGATCCAGCCTCACACTATCAGCAGAGATCATCTATCACAGTGTGTGTTGTGGGCCGAAAAACACAGACGATCCAGCAAGTCAAAGTCTGCAGTATCACAGAAAACATGTTTGTCTGGTTCAGAACAAAAAGAAGACAGTCATTATTAAAATCAAAAGACATGTTAAGTGGTCTTTTTATGGTACAAGAGAACACACTGGACTAGATACTTGAGCTGAGACAACTCATTAAACAGCAGAGAGGTCCGTTTGACCATGCATTCAATGGACATGGATCATTACAAGAGCACACCATGCACAGCTGCAGCCCTCAGAGGTTTCATCTGTAGTTCGGCCACACAAGCATATACACCAATAAACACACACACACAACCACATGCTGATACACATATACACACATCTTGTTACTCTAAAATTAGGCCAGTTTGAAGATGCCAAAGCCCTGCTGAGATGGAAAGAGAGAGAAAAGAGATGGCGATGGAGGGTGAAGGTAGGGAGATTTAGAGGGCAGATTCATCTTTGCTCCCATATGATAGCACTTCACAGCAGGGGTTATGGAGCTTGACTGCATACAGCTGCATCCATTATATTCATGGAAGCTTTATGTCATGCAAGCCATCTTGAGGAAGTGACATAAACAAGCCTGGTAACATTAAATGTTTGACTTTGAAGGGATTAGTTTTAGATTCTTAGTTTTTACTCTAAATCAAATACTTGAGGCTAACACTGTTAGGTCTTGTGTAGAGTCTGGTTGGAAGCAGACTGTGATGATATTTTTTTGGGCCATGGTGCTGAAACATACAGCAGTTAATGGAGGGGAAAACAGTCAGCGATGCCTCTACTTTCCGGACATCCAGCAGAAATCCTCACACCACATTTAACCCTTGCATAAATTTGACACCACATATCTGAGCGTATAAGACTTAAATCCCATGAGTTCCAGCTGTTCTGCAATTTGAGATTTTAAGTGATACTGAAATAATAATGAAAAAGAAAATTAAGTGCAAATATTTTAATAAGTAAACTGGTAATATTTGAAGGAAAAAAGTAACAGTCAAATTGGATTGTCTATGATGATAAATTGTTTGAGCGTTAAACAGAAAAACAAGCAATTTGGAACCGTCAATTTAGAATCTGTTAAATTGCGGTGGTTCTTTTTTGTACTAGTTTACAGACAACCAAATTAACTGATTTATAAAGGAGATGATTAACAGAATATCTGATGATGATAATAACTGTTATTGCATAGCTTTAAATACGAATGTTTGGTTAACCACAAGCACTGTCAAAAGAACAAAATGAAAGAGAACATAACAGTTAGTCATAGCAAAACAATTAAGAAAACACTGATAGCAATCTATTCAGTTAGGAAGCATAAACCATTGTGAATCCATTTCACCTGCTTTGTTCTAAATTAAAGAGGCAACAGGAGCAAGTTTGTTTTTGACCATTCAACCCCTCTCCATCATAGTAGGAAAAATGCTAACAGCACCTGGAATCTCCTGGAGTCTGCCCAGGAAAACAAGCAGTTTTCACTCCAACAAATGCATTCTCTTGCCCATTTTACAGCACATTTTAAGAAAATTAATTGGATACTTTTTCATAAGTCAGTGCCCTAACCCTTTTTGCAATCACAACATGAAATACTGGTTTACTGGGTACTTACTGGGCAAATAAATTAATATTGTGCTGCTCAAAATGGTAAATAAATAAATAAATAAATAAATGAATGAATGAATGAAAAACATCAGGGACCACTCGACTATCACAGTATAACACAAGGTCAGTTAAACTAAAGGCATATCAATCTGTTAAGTTAAGAAGCATAAACCTTTGTGCATCTACTTCACCTGCTATGGTCTGAATAAAAGTGAAAAGAGATGCAGTGGAAAAGCAAGAATTAGACAACCCTGCAACATGTTTCTGCAACAGATGTTTCTTTACATTCCCTTTTTGTTAGTGCCCTTGTCAATAATGATAGAATGAGATGGTACCTGCAGCTAATTCGGGTTGCACAGGATGTCCATCTCCTGTCTCCCAACTCAGTCTCAAGAGTGAGGAGGAGATACTGTACCAGGAGATGGGCCGTTACACAAGAAGAGATGAACAGGGTTGTAGAAAGGTATCAGTCCAGCAGCAGGACCAGTATCTGCTCCCTTGTCCAAGGAGGAACATGAGGAATACTCCTAGAGCCCTACAAAATGACCTCCAGTGGTCTACTCACGTGCATGTTTCGCATGTTTCTAACTCTGAGGGTGGCATGAGGTCCAGACACCCACAGTCAGTCATCAATCAGGGCACCGTTGGTCTGTGCGAACGTCCAAGGATATGCCTCCGCAGACCATCACTGACCCACTGCCAAACCAGTCATACTGGATGATGTTTCAGGCAGCATAACATTGGCCACAGTGTCTCTAGACTCACATTTGATCAGTGTGGACCTGCTCTCATCCGTGAAGATAACCGGGTCTGGTGTTTTCTGGCAGATGACAATCGAGCAGCATGATGCTAATCTGTGACTACAGGTCCCACTAAAGGTTGTCTGGTCCTTTTCTGACAGTCTAGTCAAAAACATGTGCATTAGTAGCAGTGCTGGCAGTGCTCCCACTGTTTCTCCTTTCACAATGAGTAGATACCAGTCCAGCTGCTGGGTTGACACCTTTCCATGACTACAGCATGTCCAACTCTCTTCATGCTTCTGACTAGACAGATTGATACATGATTTTGTTTTATACTGTGATGATCAAGTGTTCCTTTTTACTTTTGAGCATTAATGGCTTCTCTACCCTAAGTGCCCGGTAAGCCAGCATATAAGACAGTTCATGTTGTGCAAGCAAAAAGGGTTAGTGCACTGTCTTACATAAACGTATCTAATTAATCTTTTTTAAATGTGCTGTACAACAGGAAGAGAATATGTCTGTTTAAGTGAAAATTGCTTGCTTTCCTGGGCAGAGATTCCAGGTGCTGTTAGTACTTTTTGCTACTATGCCAAAGAGGGGTTGAAAGGTCTACAACAAACTTGGAATTGTTTTACATAAACATGCAAATACTCACACAGAGAGACTTACACATTACCTACAATATTTTGCAGTAAAAGCAGACAGCTGTAACAGGTCTAAAAACCTCTGTATTATCACCTGATTTAATGCTTCTGTCACCTTAAGATGCAGGCATGTGTTATAGGGCCATTAAACTGGACATGACTTGAGTTCACTGAACACGTCCTTGGCTCGTGTAAGCCAAAACAGGTTTATGAGGTATAAACTTACCGGCCTTGACAAGTACATGCTGGTAAATTTAGAAGCTCATTAATGAAAGAAGTCCACGGGTAAGCGGCACCCACAAGCCCATGGTATTATTAGGGAAAATAAGGTAGGAAACTATAATTTGTGACTAACAATGCTACACAAACACTCACCAACACAATATCACAGTAGGACAGACTAGAGTATCAAAGTGTTACAGTTAAGTAAGCCTTTGTGAGCTTTCTTTATCCCATTTTACTATTCTCTCCATTTACAGTGCCACATTGGCAAAGTGGGCCTGTTGTGGCAGTTTGATTTCCCTAAACAACACTAATCTGACATCTGTAGGGAAGGATAAAGCCCAGATTGGCTGTAACAGTGCAGCAGTTATCTGTTGATAGGCCTAACTCTGGCCAACACTCACACGATTGGTTGATGCAAGGCAGCAGCTCTCTTTATGGTTGGCTAGTGGTAAGCAAGCAGCAGCTCACTGAGGATAGAGTATCTGGCAAACGCCTGAAGATTGGGTGCAGTCTGCCAAGCAACTGTCTGACTATTGGCTGTGGTGGCTCCAGAGTGAACTGATTGTCCTATCAATGCCCACAGCGCCGGCTGTCTGACAGTGCTGCCTGCTGGCTGCCTTTGCAATATGCAGCTATTCATAACACCTCCAGGGGGCATATGTCCATGTCTTTGAGAGTGAAGTGGGTTTGTGTGTGTGTGTGTGTGTGTGTGTGTGTGTGTGTGTGTGTGTGTGTGTGTGTGTGCGCGCGCGCGCTTACGTGCATGTGTATTTGTGACTGTATATCATCCATAACTTTTTCATTGGGGAGGTGCACAGCTAAGCTCTGCCAGCAGGCTCTAACACCTCATTATTCTAAGCCAGGCAGGAAATGGGTTTTAGAGATCTCTCACTGAGCAATGCTCTTGTAAATGTGGGCTACAGGTCTTCCAATATCAGCAGCAGAGCCTTGGGAAATGCCTCTTTAGTTCAAGTTAGCTACACTACAAAAATCCACCAACTGACTAGGCATGTAGTACGATATCACAAACCAAAAAACTGTTACGGTCATGTGCTAATTAATTTGGTTCTGAGAGTTTTTGAGTTTTAATGAATATGAATTTTTCCTCTGAGTCTTGTTAACTGAAGGGTGCTTATTTAATGTGATGTTAAATACAGCACGGTGAAATGATGAAGATGAAAAATAGCAGTGCCTAAAGCCTCATTAGGGGAATTTCTACATTTGGGTGAAAGACTTAGGCTAGCTCACATGCACTGACTAGAGCGTTTAAGGAGGCAGAGAACGAGAGAAAGCATAAGACACAAAAGAACTAGTTGTTAAACAAAATTAAAAACTAAACAAAAATGTTTTCTTTTCTTTTTTTTACTCCTGAACCCCCTGTGTCTATACTGTACTAAAAAGAGATTTACATGCAGGAAATATATATTTTTGTTTCATGAAATCAAGAAAAAATCAGTAAACTGATTTTACAATACTCCTGTAAATTACTTTTAAGAAATAATAACTCATGACTGGTGAACCCACTTCATTTAATCACACAAGTCCATCGCAGCAGAAGATATGTCAAGCATAACTTTTTACACTGTGTATATGCATGTTTAAAATTCTTTGCTCATCATCACAATCACAAGCGTAAATGGCAAGCTTTACCAAAGTAAACCACAAAGAAGTTTAACAAACATCCTCATAAACCTGGCTTGAGAGATAATGCTCCTGCATTGTGTTCACTGATACAATAAGGTGTTCACTAACAGTGCATAGGTGTGACTAATGTAAATAGAAGCCACGAGACATACACACATTAAAACATAATTTAGGCTTGCAAAGTTAACCTGATATAATCTTAAAGTTTTGCACTTAAAACGTTATTTCACATATTGTATCATGAATTTTATAATCTTAAACGATTATAAAATCGACTTTAGCAGGCTAACATTATTTTTCAATAAAGTGGGGGAAAGCTCAAGTGAAACTTTTCAAATGAAAAGTACAGTAATTGAGCATTTTTAGCTTTTCAGTCTATCAAAAGGCATACAAAGATTTTCATATAAGACATAAGAGTATCATGAGTCCGGTAATAATTTCCACACCTTCCCATCTCCCTTTTTAAAAATATGGATCTGAGGCTGTGTACCAACTTTAGGAGAATCAGACTCTTCAGCTTTCCTGGGAAGGTCTATGCCAGGGTCAGGGAACGGAGAGTCCATTCATTAGTCAAACCTCAGATTCAGAAGGAACAGTGTTGTTTTTGTCATGGTCATGAAATACTGGCTGAGCTCTTTATCTTCTTGAGGATATTTGAGGGTGTGTGGGAGTTTGCCCAACCAGTCTACATGGGTTTTATGGACTTGGAAAAATCACTCAACCACTTTACCTGCTACGATTGGATGCCATGTGGGGGGGTGGGATACTTTGAGAGTAATGGGTATCAGGCTATTGGTCCCTGTACAACTATAGTGAAAGCCTAGTTTCCATTGCTGGCAATGAATCAGACTTGTTCTCAGTGGGTGTTGGACTCTCCCTGGGCTGCCCTTTGTGATCGATTCTGTTAATAGTTTTTATGGACAGAATTTCAAGGCACAAGCAATGGGCAGACGGTGTGAGAGTTGGCAGTCTCAGGATCTCATATCTACTTTTTGCAGATGATGTGCTTCTGCTGGCTTCATCAAATGACGACCCCCAGCTTTTACTGTGGCAGCTTGTAGCCAAGTCTGGGATGAGAATTAGCACCTCCAAATATGAGGTCATGATTCTTAGCCAGAAAAGGGTGAAGTGCTCATTCAGGGTTGGGGATGAGTTGCTGCCCAAAGCGGATGAATTCAAGTATCTTGGGGTCATGTTTAGGAGTGAGGGAAGAGGAAAGTGGGAAAGTGAATGACTGTTTGGTGTAGGGTCTGCAGTGTTGTGGATGCTGTACTGGTCAGTTGATTTACTGGTTGATCTACATTCCTACCCTCACTACAGGCACAAGCTGTGAGTAGTGACCAAAAGAATGAGATCACAGTTACAAGCGGCGGAAATTACACTCCTCTGAAGGGTGTTTAGGCCTTCTTTTAGAGATAGGATGAGAAGCTCAATCTTTTGGGAGGGGCTCGGAGTAGAGCTGCTGCTCCTCCACATCTCAAGGCCAGTTGAGGTGGTTTGGACATCTGACCAGAATGCCTCCTGGATGCCTCCTAGGTGAGGCACGTCCTGCTGGTAGAAGGCCCAGGACACACTGGAGAGATTATTCTTGGCTGGTTTGGAAGGCCTCAATGTACACCCAGAAGAGCTAGAGAAGGTGGTTGGGGGGAGGGAGGTCTGAATATTTCTGCTTAGACTGTTGCCACTGGGACCTAAGCAGCAGAAAATGGATGGATGGGCGGATGGATGGATGGATGGACAGACAGAGAATACTATGTGACTCAGACCAGTTCACATTAGCTCTGCAATACTGGGACATAAGTATGATTATGATTATATGATTATGATTCAGTTTCAGTTAAATCAGTCTTATTTATAAGGTGCCAAATCACACTAATAGTCAACTCAAGGTAAGTTTAAGATCCCAAAATATTATAGAGGAAAAACCCAGCAATATAGTGTAATATCACATCTTCACTGTAGAAATCTACAGAACATTCTGAATAGTCAAAAATTTAGTTTTTATATCAAGCAAGATATCTTTCTCCACAGTGGGGTTGAGATGAGTACATATTTTAAATTATTTCATTAATGTTCTAAAAGTTCAAAATGATCATATTACAGTATCTACACAGAAGTGCTAACAGAGAGGGTTTATCTCAGTGGTTTTTGCCTCAAGGAAAGGAAATGGGCTTGCAACTACTTCTCTAACATCATCAGTTCTAGGCGAGCTGGGAAAACGTGGGTGGGCACAGTGAATGAGTCACACTCTTCTCTCGCTCATAATCAGTTTTGATGTGCCCCTGAGCAAGGCACGTACTACACTACTGGTACCAATAAAGACGCTGATGTGTAAAAGTGTGAGTTTTTCTCAAAAAAAGTCCACAGTCCTGTTAAGATGACAAAATCACATGCTGAACACATTTTGGGAATCTTACTTTACATTTGCTACATTAGCACCTTTCCACCAGACATGCAACAAACGCTGACATGCCGCAGCCCAACCAAAAAAGTTCTTTCTTTTTTAAAATTTTTGCTGCGATGTCTCTTAGATCTTTAAGATTATCAGTTTCAAATGTGCCTCATAAAGCACTTGACACCTCATCCATCAGATGCAATTATTCTGTGAATGGACTGTGCAGCTAGATTGTGGCTTAATCAATCTACAATGACACATCTGATTTAATTTACTATTCACATGGTTCTTACAAGTCTTGTAATGCAAACCAATTAAGATGTTGTTCACATTTGATGTATTTGTTCCTGTTTGTCTGAATGTTAATTAGTATGAACATGATGTTTACCTTCACAGATTGACTCTAGTACAGAGAACAAGGAGAGGGAGAAAAGAGACAGAAGGAGACATGCAGAGAGCTACTTTTACAAAGCTTCCAAAGATTTTATCTTGTAGAAAAACAACTCTATTACTACAGTAAAGCAACATGTAAGAATTTAATTTAGCCAGATAGTAAGAAAATAACAGAAGTAATAGCTTGTAAATTTTAGATCTTGCATTCAACAATACATAATGAGTGGGCTCACAGGGGATGCTCAACATGAATGCAGTACATACAATAGTTAAATGTTATTTTAACATGCAGTCATAATCAGAAAAAAGGTGAATGAAGGGAGAATAAGTAGGGAATCTGTGTCAGGTCAGGCAACCAACTGTAGGAGGAGAAGAAGCAAGAGTGAGTAAGAGCCAGCAGAGCGGGCTAATGTGTTTCATTTCAGAGGACAATTATCATGGCAGTGGACTTCCTGGCACACACTCCCACTGAACACCAGTGCAGCAATTCTAAATGTTAAGCACATTGTTTAATAGTCCATTACGTAAATTGATATTACTCATTGACTGTTGTCCTTGGCTGCCCACATAGTGTCAGGAAAAAAGACTCAGATGTACTCTAGCACTGTGAAAGGCTAATAGGGTATGCCATCACTGTTGTTTGGTGTTCAGGGAACAAGGTGCCAAAAGTTTCCATCTGCTCCACTTCTTAGGACAACAAATCTACCTCCCAAAACTGATAGTCACAGTAAAAATGAAAAAGACACTCACCAGCCACTTTATTAGCTGCACCTGTACAACTTCTCATTAACCCAAATACCTAATCAACCAGTCACATGGCAGCAACTCAATGCATTTACATAGACATGGTCAAGATAACTTGCTGAAGCTCAAACCAAGTATCAGAATGGGGAAGAAAGGTTATCTGAGTGACTCGAACAAAAAAGACAAGAACCAAAAACTGAGGCTACACTTTACTCGGGCTCACCAAAATTGGACAATAGAAGATTGGAAAAAATGTTGCCTGGTCTTAGGAGTCTTGATTTCTCCTCCAACAGCCATATAGTAGGGTCAGGATTTGGCATAAAAACATGAAAGCATGGATCCATCCTACCTTGTAACAATGGTTCAGGTGGTGTAATGGTTTGGGGGATATTATCTTGGCAAATGTTGCACCCCTTGCTGCCAACTGAGTATCATTTACTGCATCCACTACGTACCTGCTGGCTATGTTCATCCCTTTATGACCACAGTGTACCTATCTTCTAATGGCTGCTTCCAGCAGGATTACACTTCATTTCACAAAGCTCAAATCGTCTCAAACTGGGTTCTTGTACATGATAATGAGTTGACTGTACACAGATGGCTCTTATGGTGGAATGGGTGATTTACATCATGGATGTGCTAGCGGCAAATCTGCAGCAACTATGTGATGTATAGTTTTCCAAGTCTTTTTAATTGAGTTATAATGATCAGTAGTTGACAGGCTCTCAAAAAATAACAATTTGATGATGTTTATAAAAGGTTATCCATATAAAATGCCATGTGAAACTGGCAAAATGGTGCTTCTGGCTATTCATCTCTGAAAAACTCTTGTATTAAGTGAACAAAACTGGAGCCTGGTGGCTGGATTTATTTCATTTTTTTTCTTTTTTCCAAAATATAGAAAATTCAGACTTGTCACAAGTTGATAAGTGATTTCTTGTGTTGTGTTCATTCAGCTGTCTCTCCCTGTATTTGCTTTGTTTGACAGACATGTGAACAGTGCTGCCGCATCGATCAAAAATACAATATGTTGAATTCAGAAAATGCATGGCTGTAGCCACTGTGACATTTGCTTGTGAACTACTATTTTAAAGTCTCAGTTTTACTTTGGTCATTAGCTTGGTTTTCACAGCCAACAGTGATCAAATCAGGACCTGCAAAACAATTCCAAGTAACATAAAAAATAAAACTGCATCAAATATTTTGTGGATGGGCTGTTAGCACAATAAACAGCACGGCAAGCTATCATATTTGCAGGATATCATTTGTCTGATAACTGCAATAAAAATGAGTTCCAGTTCAGTGACTCAGTCTGGCTGACATGAAGCCTTGCAGCTACAGCTGCCTGCATTAGTATCTACCTGCCATGCCCCAAATAATGCAAACTTCAAACCTTGACACAACACAAATGGGTGAGTTAGAAAATGTTTTCAAAAATAGCCTGCAAATATAACTGCATGATGCTGTGATGCTGGGCATTTTAATATAAGAATTTATGACTCACTTTTGGAACCAGTCTCAACTGTCTGTTTGAGGAAGTTAAGCTTTTGACATGTCTGCATTGGAATTATTTTTTCAGTCCCAAAGGTTGTTGTTTATTCCATTATAAACATATGGGTGCTTATATAACTCACCTGACTGAGTGGGTGACCTATGCACAGGAGTAAATGTAGATTCTATCTGACACTGAATTGTGTTAGGTATCAGTGATGTCAAAGTCAAGCTTTAGATCCACTGAACCCATGACTGAGCAAAGTAGTGCATACACCTGTAAGAGGAAAAGAGAAATAAAATAAAGCTAAATGTGATACATTCTTACAGCTGTGAGATTTCTGAAGCTTTTCTACCACCTAACAAAAGTGGAGATGTGTGAAGAAAAAGAAATAAATCTGATTCTTTTGTGAGTAGCACTAGACTGGCATCTTGCTGAATAAGTTCTACCTCTCCTTGCGGCTGAAAAGAATTAGGAATAAAACTTAACCCAATGGATGGGTCATACATCAGTGAACATTACTCGTGCTGTGCTTTGACTCCAAAACACAAACTGGATTACCTGTGCACCCACGCAGATCCTCTGAAGTGGACAGGCACAGACATACAGGTAGCACATATACACAAATAGATCTAGCCATACATATGCAAAAGGTTTCATGAAACATTGTAAAATGTACAAATACATAGGGTGTTATTAGTGAATTTGCAGTAAATGGAGTTCACACATACAGCACATGCAACACAAGTTTACTGCCCATTTCTCTCTAAAACACACACACACACACAAAGTGTAATTTTCGCTGGCTGATAATAAATGCCACATTATTGTGATGTACAGCGAAAGACCACGTCATTTAAAGGTTGCCATGATAGAATCTCTTTGCAAAGCCCTGGCCTTGACATGTTAAATCAGACCCTAAAAATGTTTATGGTGCTGGGAAGCCAGACAGCACCTCTCTTTTCTTGTAAACAATGTGCTGGAACATGATGATTTATTAGTGAGGGATTTAATAAATGTGAATATCCTCACTCACTTCATTCTGCATTTTGAAATTTTGCAAGACTGTTTTTTTGTTCATTACAGTCTGGTGGCCAAGGCCCAGTCTGCATGAGATAATCACTGTTACACCAGCAGAGCTTCGATAATGAACGCAGGATTTTACAGCCAGTAATTGAACTAATGTTATTATTTGAAACATATTTATCACAACAACAGGTTGCACCCAGTTTTAAAAAAACTATTTGTGGAATCTGAAGGGACCCAGTGATTATTGTTTAGTTAAATACAAAAAGTGAATTTTGTATGTGCTGATAAAATCTGTAGCACTGAAGTTACTAGTGATCCAGCTCTTGAGGGCTGGAATCAAAAAGCTACTTTGTTCTGATAACAACAGTAAAATAAGCTGCTCTTTGAAATCATCAGGTAATTGTTCTACATGGAAAACAAGAACAGCAATGTGGATAGTTACGGCACCACAGGAAACACACTTAGTTGCAGGGAGAACTTGAAAACTTTACACAGAGAGGTCCAAGGACCTTCTTCATGTGAGGCGACAGTGCTAACCGCTGCACAACATAGAACTTAAGCAAGCATAAATGATGTTACTAAGTATTTGTCTAAAATATGTCTCTCCTTTGGCAACAAAACAGGTAGCAAATCCTGACATTCAAGACATTGCAAAAATGAATGAATGTTTCCCTTTAATTGTTTTTCTCGTTCTAACTTTAAACACTCTTGACAAACATACATACAAACATACATTTACCTGTGAGTAGTCGTGTTAGCAAATGGTTTAAAAATATTCCTTGAATGCAGCGCCTACAAACTCTTTACAAGGCATTGTGTGATTGTGTTTGTTATTTTTGGGATAAAACTTTGGGGCAGGCCCACATCTCATAAGCCAAAGTCCTGCTGGTTAAAAATGCCTTCTGAAATCTGATGCTAAATTAGTTGACACCAGCCTGTGGTCACTATAATCCCCCCAGAATAAGATTATCTGTGTGGAAACAATGGGGCAGGGTGGGCAGGGCACTGTTATCTGTTGTGTGTCTAAAACAAAGCCTATTGAACCCCTACCATTAATCTCTGTACACAGACACACCTTGACAGCTTGCATATAAACTCACCCCTGACTGGGTTTTAGCATCAGTCGGCAGGAAGACAAGTGAAGTCTCTGAAGTGACACCTTAAAGATCGGCACCTTCTGACAAAAATGGACTTTAAAGGAACAGTTTCTATTCTGCTGTTGCTGCTTCTGGGCCTTTGTAATGCTCACCATGAACTTGTAAGAAAATACGCACTAGAATGAAGAACAGCTTGTTAACACTGCTTTAAATGAATGCAATCATTGGTGTCATCAATGGCATCGTATTAAGATGAGTTTAAATAAAATGAAAATGTGAAGTGTTTTATTTTTCCATCTTACTTTCACAGGATCATGCTGCTGATAATGGTAAGAGACCAAACCTGAATTCACCTTTTTGCAGCCCTGTCTGACCAACAGTAACACATTTAAAAACAACGTTGTATGACTTCTGATTTCCTTCCATTCATTAGAGATCTCAAGGGAGGACATTACCACAACCATCCTCAGAATGAACAATGGTGAGCATCCAATCATTATATTACAAGAAAAGTGAGGGAACAATACTTCCTCTCATTATTAGTGTCAAATTTCTATGTTCAGTAAAGGAAATTACTTTTTCAGAGAAAAACAGCAATTTCTTACTTTGGCACTTAAATGAAAAAAAACATTCTTTTATTTATTTTAATAGGGTCTACAGATTTTCTCTTCGAAGGGGATGTGTTCCTTCCAAAAACCAGAAATGCTATGAAGTGTGTGAATCAGCAATATTCCTGTATTTGGCCAAAGTCTGCTGGGACTGGGAAGGTGGAGGTGCCTTTCATTTTAAGTGAAAATTATGGTGGGTTTAATTTTACATTGCAAATTTAGTCAGTGCATGTTCTGGCATGTTAGCATGCCTGTTTCGCCTACTGAAACAATAATGTCACTCATTTTGACTAATTTTATTCACAACTGTAGATGATGGTGAGAAGACGACGATTTTAAATGCCATGAAGGACTTTGAAATAAAAACCTGCATTCGTTTCATTCCACGTTCAACGGAGACAGCGTACCTAAGCATTGAACCGAGAAATGGGTAAGCTTACCACAGCATTCCCATGCTTCCTGGAAAAAGAAAGTATTGGGCCATACCTCTTAATCAGTGAATTTGTTTTTTCATTCAGTCCCATTGCCACAGGTGTATAAAATCAAGCACCTAGCCATGTAGTCTGCCTTTACAAACATTTGTGAATTGGTCATTCTAAAGAGCTCACTCAGTTCCAGTGTGGTACTGTAGTAGGATGTCACTGCTGCAACAATTCAGTTTATGAAATTTCTTACCTCTTAGATATTCTGCGATCACCTGTACAGTAAGTAGTATTATTGCTCAGAGGAAGAGTTTAGGAACCACAGCAACTCAGTCACAAAGTGATAGGCCACTCAGGCTGCGTATGTGTGTAAAAGTCGACGATGCTTGATAACTGCAGAGTTCTTCCTCTGACATTAACATCAGCGCAAAAACTGAGCTTAATAGCCAAAGTTTCCATGGCCAAGTAGCTGCATGCAAGCTGAGCACAACGCCAAGCGTCAGATGGAGTGGTGTAAAACACAGTGCTACATTCTACCTGGCAGTCTGATGGGCCAGTCTGGCTTTGGCAAATGCCAGGAGAAAAATAACTGTCTGAATAAATGCACTGTGACAGCTGTAAGGTTTGGTGGAGTTTGGTTAATGCTTTAACTTGCCAAGACATGTTGGACAATTCTGTGTTTTCGGCTTCAGGGGAGCAGTTTGGGGAAGACCCCAGTGCACATACTGTAGTAAGGTCCATAAAGGCATGGCTTTAGTTTGGTGTGGAAGAACTTGACTGGCCCACGCAGAGTCCTAATCCCAGCCCCATAAAACACCTTTAGAATGAACTAGAACAGAGATTGGATCAAAGACCAAAATCTTGTAGAAATCCTTCCCAGTGAAGTGGAAGCTGTTATAGATACAAAGGGGGGACCAACCGTGAATACACATGGATTTAGAATGGCATGTCATATAAGCTCCTGTAGATATAATGTTAAGGTAGCCCAATACTTTTAATCATATACTAGTGTATGTTTTAAGTGGGGAGTAAACATAATACTATATATTAATATTAATATAAATATTATTGCATATAGAAGTTTGGGGATGCTGCAAAGGAAAAAATAAGCAGTAAAATATTCTTGAATATGCTTATTTAAATAGTTTGTGCATAACAACATATTGTAAAGTTGAAAACAGTTTCAAAATGTATTCAAAACATTTAAGTACTAGATCCAAGTTTTATATCCAGCCTCAAACGTGTGGTTTGTTAAGCACGAAAAGCACTTTGGTTCAGGTTAGTGATTGTTGTGGTTTAAGTTAAATATAAACAGGCATTTTTGTCTCAAATTGCAGCAAATGACTATATTAAACCAGACTTGAATCTTTCCATGAATTTAACCTTTTGCTGTTACAGTATGTCTGAATATAAACACAATAATTAAGCAAAACTATAAATGTATTAATAACTACTGTAATTAACACAGTACATATATGTGTATAGTTACAGGAGAAATATGCATTATCTGTGAATATTTATGTCCATTAGAAACATATTATAAAACATAAATTATACAGTGGGAGAGAGGGTTGACATTTGGACCTCTGTTTAAAGTGACTATTCATTTTTTTATATTTCAAGATGACAAAACACAGTCATAAGCAGAGTCTCCAGGGCACAGTTTTTTTCTCTGTTTATCTGGTTTTGATACAGATGCAAATCTTTGAATGTTATCTGGAAACCAAATCGAAACACAATCAACTTGGGACCCACAGATTGGAGTTCGACTTTAATTTGAAATGTTTTTGAAATGTCAGTTGTTGTTTACTTTGTCTTTTGTTAGGTGGGACACAAAAAAATCAAAACCATATTGTACAAACACCGTTAGAAAGCTTAATTTTCTTGGTTTCTTGGGCTCTTAAGTTCAGCCCCCAAGGTGACAAAGCCACTGTGCATTTTGCACACACCCATTCACACAGCTGGGAGTCACACAACTTTAAAACTTAACTACAGGTTATAATACCAGCTTGTAGAAATTATCTATGGATGCATTTTCTGGAGGAACACTACAGTTCTTGCTTTCAGGTAAGTGCGGTAGCCTTCTACATACCTGCACCCATGGGCCCATTGTCCAAGACCAATGCACACGCACAGGTAACTGCTGCAACATGCATCCAGCAGTATCATTTTTGCTTTTACCTACAGTAAGGCAGAAAGTGTTTTTAAATGCAACCTGCTTTCCCTTAGTTGGTCAAAATGCCTCTCCTCTGTCATGTCATCTCTCTACCTCTGATGATCACCCAGGCTTGTTTATAGGGTAGTGTGAAAGAAAACCCCAAAGTTTATCTTTAGCCGTTTTTGCCTTTTAGAATAAGGCATCCTCAGCAGTCAGACATATCTGGGCACTGAGGTGTGCTGACTGCAAAAAAGAAAACTTACATACATGCAGACAAGATAATTTTACTGCCTCCTATATATTCCTGACTTTGTTTTCTTATACTGTTTCCATTCTCAGCTGTTTTTCTTTAATGGGTCGAGTTGGAGACAAACAGGTTGTGTCACTGCAGAAGTTTGGCTGTATAAACCATGGAATCATCCAGCATGAACTGCTGCATGCACTTGGTTTCTACCACGAACATACTCGGAGTGACCGTGACCAGTATATCAAAATCATATGGGAAAACATCAACGAATGTAAAAATCTTACAGAGTCATTTATGATGAATTCACTAAGATCGAGTTGTTGTTTTAATCTGTTTAACTTATTGTTCTTTTTAAAACCAGATAATTTAATAAACTTCCAAAAGATGGACACAAATAATCTTGGGACACCATATGATTACTCTTCTGTAATGCACTATGGAAGGTAAGGCTGAACAAAAATATAAAATCAAAAATACCAATATAATTATGCACTACAGAAAGCATTCTGAATTATTTATTTTCTAAACGTTTTGATTTATAGAACTGCCTTCGGACTTACTCCTCAAACTGAAACCTTAATTCCCATCCCTGATCCCAGAGTTCCCATTGGCCAGAGGGAAGGCATGTCTAATATTGACATCATCAGGATCAACAAGCTCTACCAGTGCTAGAATTAACGTGGTTAAAAAACTGACAGTATAATAATAAAGCACTTTTCAGAGTCTTTTGTGATGTACATACAGTATATTTTAATTTTGTATTTGGTTAACATAGTAAGAAAGGCTATTCCTTGTCAATTCAACCAATTTAAAAAAAAGCATTCACATCTCCAATTATTTTATTTTGAACTTTTTTATTTCTTGTAGAAGATAAATAAAAATGATGGTGAATGTAGGATAAGATTCAAATTACCCATTTACTTCTCACCTATACCCGCATGAATGCAGTATATTAAATTTATAGAATGTTGGTTATTTGAATATAATACGAGATGTTTAGTATGTCAGTAGAAATTCTACTTTAGAAATCTGGACCTCCAGTGACGTTTTGTGATATACAGTATGTGCAGTATTCCTGCATTATATAATCCAGCTCATGTTATCTACACTCACGGTATACAAAGGCAAGCTGAGTAATCTAATTGTTTCTAAAATACTCTTGTGTAAATATTCTATTTGCTTATTATGTGTCAAATAAATACAACTCAAATTCCAGAAAAGTTGGGATGTTATATAAATTTGAACAAAATGAAAACTAAAAGACTTTCAAATCACTTAAGCCAATATTTTATTCACAACAGAACATAAATAACATAAGTGTTTAAACTGAAAAATATTACAATTTTATGCACAAAATGAGCTCATTTCAAATTTGATGCTTGCTACAGGTCTCAAAATAGTTGGGACAAGGGCATTTTTACCATCTCCTCTTCTTTTCAAAACTGTTTGAAGACATCTGGGCATTGAGATTATGAGTTTCTGGAGTTTTGGTGTTGGAATTCGGTCCCATCCCTGCCTGATATAGGTTTCCAGTTGCTGAAGAGTTCATGGTCATATCTGATGTATTTTTCGTTTAATGAGGTTTCAAATGTTCTCTATAGGTGAAAGATCTGGACTGCAGGCAGGCCAATTCAGCACTCGGACTCTTCTCCAACGAAGCCATGCTGTTGTAATAGCTGTAGTATGTGGTTTTGCATTGTCCTGCTGAAATACACAAGATGTTCCCTGAAACAGATGTCGTCGGGAGGGGAGCAAGCGTTGCTCTATAACCTTTATATACCTTTCAGCATTCATAGTTCCTTCCAAAACATGCAAGCTGCCCATATCGTATGTACTTATGCACCCCCATACCATCAGAGATGCTGGATTTTAAACTGAACGCTGATAACATGCTGGAAGGTCTCCCTCCGCTTATACGCGGCATCTGTGATTACAATAAGAATGTCAAATTTGGAATCGTCTGACCATAGAACACTTTCCCACTTTGAAACAGTCCATTTCAAATGAGTCTTGGCCCACAGGACACGACGGTGCTTCTGGACCATGTTCAAATATGGCTTCCTTTTTGCACGATATAGCTTTAGTTGGCATC
>VUQH01070352.1:0-21815 GCA_015106775.1 Etroplus canarensis
GTGATCGGCGATCACTTAAACGTTTGGTGAAATCAAATCGAAGAAAAACAACAGTAGAACTCAGGGCTATGTTAACCACTAATCAGTGAGGCTAACCGGAAAAAAAGGCTTCAATTTGCTAGGGAGCATAAAGATTGGACTCTGGAGCAATGGAAGAAGGTCATGTGGTCTGATGAGTCCAGATTTACCTTGTTCCAGAGTGATGGGCGCATCAGGGTAAGAAGAGAGGCAGATGAAGTGATGCACCCATCATCCCTAGTGCCTACTGTACAAGCCTGCAGGGGCAGTGCTGTAATCTGGGGTTGCTGCAGTTGGTCAGGTCTAGGTTCAGCAACAGTATGTGCTCAAAGAATGAGGTCAGCTGACTACCTGAATGTACTGAATGACCAGGTTATTCCATCAATGGATTTTTTCTTCCCTGATGGCACGGGCATATTCCAAGATGACAATGCCAGGATTCATCGGGCTCAAATGGTGAAAGAGTGGTTTAGGGAGCGTGAGACATCATTTTCACACATGGATTGGCCACCACAGAGTCCAGACCTTAACCCCATTGAGAATCTTTGGGACGTGCTGGAGAAGACTTTGCGCAGCGGTCACACTCTACCATTATCAGTGCAAGATCTTGGTGAAAAATTAATGCAACACTGGATGGAAATAAATCTTGTGACATTGCAGAAGCTTATCGAAACAATGCCACAGCGAATGTGTGCCGTAATTAAAGCTGAAGGCGTTCCAACGAAATATTAGAGTGTGTGACCTTTTTTTTTGGTGGCAACTTTTTTTTTGGCCGGGCAGTGTATTTCATAACAAAACAGTTAACAACTCTTTCAAAGAAAATTTAATCAAGTTATCGAAGAAACCGAGTACTATCCGCCCATTCTTCTCTTGTATAGCCCAAATCACAGCCAAAATTAGGCTTGTGTCATGAAAGTAAACTAAAATTGGCTGACAATATCTAAAACTAGTTGGACGCCTTTAAGCTGGCTAATGTGTTAAAAGAAAAAAATCTGAATTTGCTAAAAATCATTTTTTCATCCTCTTCCATGCAGAGGGATTGTGTCAGGACAGAAGAGGATTCAAGAGAGAGGGCAAGATGGAGGCAGATGATCCCCTAATGGGAACAGAAAAAAGGAAATTGGAATCTAAACAGACTAATCTTAACCCTAATTAGACATGTTAAATTGACTAAAAATGACAAATCAGTTCAAAAACAATCTAAATCACCAAATAAAAATAAAAAAAAAAAAACTATAATTTCTACTTGTTTTCAGTTGCTTTTAGAATGAATGTAAATAGTCTGGGTGTCTCAGCTTTGACTGAAGTCCCCCTTGACATCTCAAGAAGATGGATGGATGGATGGATATTCACCTTAGACTGAACTTCCATTAAATAACTGTCATTCAATTCAAACTGTTTTGGGTAGAAAATACAAAACAAAGACTGTGCTGTGAATGTGGGAACATTTATTAGTTTCTCCTTCACAGCGAAATACCACAAACAGTTTCCTTTTGCAGCTATAACAACTTATTCTCTTCAAGGAAACCTTTCTACAAGATTTTGAAATGTGACTGTGGGAATCCTTGCCCATTCGTCCAGAAGAGCATTTGTGAGGTCAGACACTGATGTTAGACAACAAGGCCTAGCTTGCAATTTCCGTTTTAGTTCACCTAAAAGGTGTTTGATGGGGGTGAGATCAGGGCTCTGTGTCGACCAGTCAAATTCTTCAGCATCAAACTAATCTAACCATGAGTTTATATCAGTTATGATCACAGGAAGCCTAATCTGCATGAATGTCAATTTTATTTACCTGTCTCATGTTTTTTCATTCTGCTTGTTTGTCAGTTTGTTAGCAGGATTATTCATAAAATTGCAGACAGAGACAAAGGGGTATACTATGAAGCAAATTTAACATAGCTATCTTTTCAATTCGCTAGCAGACTTGACAAAACCTAAAACCCCAGTAGGAGATAAAGGGTATCATGATGGTGATTATCAACTTTCTTTGTCAACCCAAGCTTTCTGCTTCAGGATCTGTGGGAGCTCACATAAAAGGGGGCCTCTGACTTATCATTTGACTCTTCTTCCACACAAAATGGTTCAGTTGAGCATCACCTCCTCTGATCAGACATTAGCAGAGGAACGAGTGATGACGATCTATAAAGAACATAAAAATATAACCGTAAAATGAAGCTACAAATAGAACCAGAGAGCAGTGTTGCAGAAAATTGTTAATCTCGGAAATTTGTAAGTCTCTATTTTACTGCTGAATTTATGATCATGAAGAGTGCACAGAGTATTAATACAAATATATTAATTTGAATTAACATATTTATTTAACAGCTCAGTGCATGCTTGGTGCTTCCTAATGTGACAGCTGCTCATTAGAGCTTTGAAACTTTAAAGGTGATACATTTAAACACTTAAGGGCACCGCTCATCACCTGACCAATACCATCCCTACAGTGAAGCATGGTGGTGGCAGCATCATGCTGTGGGGATATTTTTCAGGAACAGGAACTGGGAGACTAGTCAAGACAGAAGGAAAGATGAATGCAGCAATTTACAGAGACATCCTGGATGAAAACCTGACCGGGCTAATCCTTCAGCAGGACAGCGACCCTAAGCATTCGGCCAAGATAACAAAGGAGTGGCTTCGGGCCAACTCTGTGAATGTCCTTGAGTGGCCCAGCCACTAACAAGGAGGAATGGGCGAAACTGGCCAAAGATAGTTGTACCAAGCTTGTGGCATCATATTCAAGAAGACTCAAGGCTTTAATTGCTGCCAAAGGTGCATCAACAAAGTTTTTAGCAAACGCTGTGAATACTTATGTACATGTGATTTCATGATTTTTCATTTTTAATAAATTTGCAAACATTTCAAATCCCCTTGAAATAAAGCTGAAAATCTGCACTTCAATCACATCTTGACTGTTTGATCTAAAATCCACTGTAGTTGAATACAGAGACAACTTTACAAAAATTGTGCCATTGTACCAAATGCTGATGGACTGGACTTAAATGTGATAGCAGGCATGAATCAGTGTTATCCATCATAGTCTAATTCATAAAGTTTCTCAGAGAATGGGTGTCTGTAAATTTGTAAGACACACATACTTTTAGTATTTGGTTAATGTTTTTCTCAAGTGGAATGGAATGTGATCCAAAACTGAAAACAGTTTCGGCCTCTGAAAGGAACACTCTAAGGGTATTCTCAGGAGATTAGCCTTTTACTGTTCACTTCCTCCTGTGTGAACTGTCCATTGAAGAGGAAAGATCAAATGTTCAGTGAAACCCCCTCTGGCAGGATGTCCCAAATTGTGAAGCACTTATCTCCAGTAATCATGTCACCTGGCTGTAGATGTTGCAGTACTCCAAAGTTGGCTGTTTTGGCCTTGTCTGATGTACTCCCACTATACAAGTTTCTGGCGAAGGTAATTATACCATTGGGAGCAGGACCAATGGACATTAACTCCACTCATTCCATCATGATGCACCACAGAACCTCACAAGAATCATGCCTACCTGTGGCCGTCAAACTCTATAATTCCTCCCTTTAAACCTTGGAATGTTTTTCATATGTCCATATCTTGAATATAGTATTTAATGTGACATTGAGCTTTTTCCTTTTTACATTAAGGCTAATTTATTTTTATTTCATTTTCTATCTTTCACATTTGTCTATCATTCACATATATTTATGTTTGCTATTATACTCTCTTAACTTTGAGTGTTAATGGGGTATTGCACTTTTTACACATAGGTTTATATAGTTTCATTTTATTATCTTTCATTTATTTATTTAAGTATTTATTTATACCTAATGGAGCATCTGGAACCCAGACAATCTCACCCCTGGGAGTATTAAAGATTCTGATTCTGATTCGGATTCGGATTCTGAATATGCCCTTAGTGGGGTCCATCCTTTGTAGCAGCTGTACAGATGACTCTGGGTTTCAAGCCTCTCTGTGTTTACGACAGAAACTTTAGTGCAGTGAAGCATGACCCTACAGTCAGCATTCTGGCAGTGATGTTCGGTTCCTGTGACTGTGCTGCAGTTAATGTCAAACTTTAGCACCTGAAGACTCCTGGAAGTATTTGCCATACTTGTCTGTACAGCTGCATTGTCACCACCATGTACTTCATCTGATCCTTCTGTCTGATACTCATCACTAGCTAGGAACAGCACTTTCTTCCATTTCTGTGTGTTATTGTGATCGTCTGGAAACTGAAAGACTTCCCTCTTTCCAATCAAATCTTGATGACCCTGCAGCTTTGCCATTAGGGAAATGCCAGCTGCACACCCTCGAGTTGCAGCTTGAAGCAAAGTTAAGCCGATATGTTTTTTGTATTCTAAAACAGTTCAAATAATGGGAAACGCAGTATTGCAGCATATTGAACAGAGGAGAGTCCCAGTAAGCTCGGACCACAAAGCAGAAATCTATGTAATCACTTATCAAGTGAACTGGATTGAGATCTGGTGACTGTGAAAGCCATTTGAGTACAGTGAACTCATTGTCATGTTCAAGAAACCAGTTTGAGGGCTTTGTGACATGGTGTGTTATCTCATGATAAGATGGGTACCACTTACAAGTTTAGACTCCTCTTTAGGGGTGCTAAAAATAATAATAGCAATACTGGTAATAATAATGCATTGTATTATTATTATTTGACATTGTTACATAATATAGTGTACACTGGCAAATTGGCTTCATAGACTTCACTGTAGTGATGAACTTCAGGACAGGACTTACACTAAACATGAGTGGAAGAGGATGGCTGCCTCTACACTGAAAAAAAAACAGACTTATATGCATTACTCACTCAGGGGTAATCTACATGGTGCGCTGTGTTGAGTTTGCACAATAAGGATAGGGTTCTTATGAACTTGAAGAATTAAATGTAAAAGCAAATCTCTTACCAGTGTCCTTCTTGCACAGGTGAATGGAGAGGGAGCCTGATTTGCCAATGTCTGGACTGAATGTTGCTACTTTAATATTGTGATCTTTTGGTGGACTGCCACTGTGCATTTAAGAGACTGAAACAATGCTGTGCACATTTCTCCCCATATCTCCTTTGCTATAAATTGATCTTTAACTTTGGAAAATTCTGGCAATCATGATTGAGTCTTTGCCTCAGGTTTCATTTGCTCAAGGGTCCACCCTAATACAGGTGCACTATATTGAAATCTGTGATTGTTCATCTTGAATTATTCTTAGATACTGCAATAGACCATCCAGGTAATTAGGCTGCTTTTGATAGTAACACTGTAATGTGTACCTAACTGAAGGGGTAAAGTGTTGAGTATGTTTGCAAGCAGCATATTCCATGTTATTATCAAAATCATTATTTATTTTACTACAAGTAATTAAGTATTTTTGTTTTATTAATGCACTAATTGCAAGGCAATGTATGCACAACATTTTGTTTGAGGGCTGAGCACCCTTAAGTGTCTGATTCTAGAATCGCCCCTGATGGGTACACTGGTCATGAAGATATGAACATGGCCAGCAACAATACTCAGGTAGTACTAAGGGCCCAAAGTATAATGCACCTTCGGCTGCTCCCTTGTATTTTCCCCCAGGGGGTCCCGCAGTGGATTAATCTGCATCAATAGTTTGGCACAGGTTTTAAACAGGATGCCCTTCCTGATACAACCCTGGAATCAAATCAGGGATCTTTCATTTATAAGGCAAATATGTGTAAACCACTACACTACAGAGACACCACTGTGGGCCCAAAATGTGCCGAGAAAATATACCACACCATTACACCACCAGCAGCAGCCTTAGCTGGTGGTGGTGTAACAAGGCAGGATGGATCCATGCCAAATTCTCCAAATGTCACAGCAGAAATTAGGACTCATCAGACCAGGCAACATTTTTCCAATATATTGTCCGATTTTGGATGAATTGCAACTTGCACCCTCAGTTTCCTGCTGTTAGCAAACACCCATAGCACCTGGTGTGGTCTTCTGCTGCTGTAGCCCATCTGCTTCAAGGTTGTTGTATGTTCAGAGATGCTCTTCTGCATACCTTACTTGTAACGATTGATTATTTGTGCTGCTGTTGCCTTCCTGTCAGGGTGAAGCACCCTGGCACTTTCACTCTGAAATCTGGAATTATTAAGGCATTTTTGCCCAGAGAACTCCCGCTCACTGGACATCTTCTCTTGTTCAGACCATCACCTGCTCGTTAATGCAGTTGAATAGATACCTAATGAAGTGGCCAGTAAGAGTATATTTGTCTTTTTATGAAATTAAAACAAGAAAATCAAAACCAATTTAGCCTGTCAGTCGCTGTTCTCTGTCTCTCCTTCTCTGTCAGTGGTACTCTGTTCCCACTGGCTCCTGCTTAACACATCTGATTACCTTTCTTTAAAGTGCTGATTTCATTTAAAAATTGATGATCGCAAATAAGGCAGGAGTAACTGGCATTTTTTTAGACAATATTTTCAAACCAGTTGATACTTTAGAGAGCATTTATGAAGAGAACTGTCACACACTGCTCTTTGCATTAGGCTTGTTTTGGTGCACCGATAGAGGACTGAAGTACAAATTTTGACTTTTTGCTTGCAGTATTGCACTTGTTTTTAAAATCAATTCATTGTCAGTTTTGGTCTTTTCATGTAATTTTAGTTTCTTTTTCGTTATCCCTTTCTATCCATCTAGACGTCAACATTTCAAGAAAAGCAGTGGGGGCTGTGAAACTTCACCTTACACGTCACTGCTGCCAGAGGCGAGTTTGCCTTTATTGTGACGTAGTGCTCCGGTGTTCGATGGGACTTGGAGTCAGCACAGATTGAGTACTTCCTGCTCCTGTGAGGACGTCAAAGAAATTTCGCCTGATACCTGCAAAGTTTTTTTTTTTCACCTGGCAAAGAACAGCACTTCGGAGAGCCAGGAGTGAATACATAGCCAGAGTAAGTGTTTGTTTCAGTAATTATTTCAGTCAGCTCACGAAGTGGTGAACATTTAGACAAGTTTTAAAAAGGTAGCAGTGAAGTTTTTGCTAACCAATACAAGGTAAGCTAGTCTTGACAGGAATATGACTGACTGTTGGTCTTAATCAAGTGTTATTAGTAGTGACTCCGTTGCGGTAAACGTGTGTTTGTTATGAAAGGTGGAAGTGTGATAAGTGAGGTGTTATATAAGTTGTTTTAAGCTACCTGTGTCTGTCTGGTATTGATTCCCACCCGGTTGCCAAAATAGAGCAAGTATGTTAGGAAGTGTGGCTGAGTAAACAGGCGTTGGTCTCTGCCTTTACTTAACATTTCACACTAAAATGGATTAAATCTTTAGTTGCTGCGACTGTTTTACACCCTTGTTTGTCGTTTTGTGTCATCGCGATAGTCTTCAGGCGTTTTGGTAATCAAATGTCCAGCGCCTTGTCGAGGTAAATTAGTTTATGTATGGGAACAGTTTAACGCACATCTAAAAGTCTCTGCCAGGACACATGTATTTATTTTAGGGGAGTCCTACAGCTAAAAGTTCCCTGCCAACAAAAGCATGTGAAAGCAGATGGAGGAGATCTACAGTAAATGCTTCTGCTGATGTTCGGCAGGAATGACTTCATCGAATAGTTTAATTCTGTGCTTGAATGTAAGTCACCGGCCACTTTATAAGGTATACCTGTTCATCTCCTCCTTACCGTAAATGTCAGATCTGTTAATCACATGGCAGTGACTCAATGTCACTGCTATTTAGGCAAGTCGACTGATGAAGTTCAAACCAGGCATCAGAATGGGGAGGAAAGGTGACTGGAGTGACTTTAAATGTAGCATGGTTGTTGGCTCCAAACCGGCTGGTCTTAGTATTTCAAAACCTGCTGATCTGCTGAGATTTTCCTGCATGACCACCTCTCGGGTTTACAGAGAACCCTCCAAAAAAGAGAATAAACCCAGGAGCAGCAGATCTCTGGGTGAAAATGCCTCATTGGAGGAGAACGGCCAGACTACTTCAAGATGATAGGAAGTCAAAAGTTGCTTAAATAACCACTTGTTAGAACCAGGGAGCAGAAGAGCATCTCTGAATGCACAGTGTGTCGACCTTTGAACCAGATGGGCTACAGCAGCAGAAGACCACACCAGGTGCCACTCCTGTCAGCCCAGAACAGGAAACTGAGGCTGCAATTTAGAAATAGAACTACAAAATAGAAAAATGTTGCCTGGTCTGACCAATCTTGATGTCTTCTCTGATATTCAGATGTTAGGGTCAGAATTTGGCATAAATAACATCAAAGCATAGATCCATCCCTCTTTGTATCAACAGTCCAGGCTGGTGGTGGTGGTGTAATGATGTGGAGATATTTTCTTGGTACAGTTTGGGTCCCACATTACTAATTGAACATTGTTTAAATACCACTGCCTGAGTTTTGTTGCTGGTCATGTCTATCTCTTTATAACCACAGTGTGTCCTGCCTAGCAGGCCATGTCACAAAACTCAAATCATCTCAAACTGGTGTTTGAACATGACAGTGAGTTCACTGTGTTCAAATGACCTCCACAGTCACCAGATCCCAATCCAATAGAGCACCTTTGGGATGTGGTGAAATGGCATCTCTAGCAACTGTGTGATGCTGTTATGTCAATATGGACCAAAATCTCAGAACGAGATTGTGGGTGTGTGTGGATAGCATGACTATTTAGCCTAAATAGGCTCTCTCTGTCCTAAAGAATGTCACCCAGGGACAGATTAAATCGGAAATCAGTTTGGACCTCTGTGTGTTTCCACTTATTATCACATGGACACAACAATTTGGTTGTGACAATGCCTCAGTCACAGAGGAAACACATTCTTTTGCCCACATTCAAACTGACACATAGTGAAAATCCAATACATTAACATAAACATGCATGGATTTCAGGTTTTTAGAAGGCTTTTATTAGAATGGCCACAGTATAATTGGAGAAAACTTCTCAGGCAGCAAGAATACTGAGAAGATTTTATTTATATTTGGATACAAAATGTATGTTAGCACCAACCATTAAAACATTTTTGTATCTTCTGTGGCTTCCTTATTTATTGAAATTTTTTGTTCGTCTCTTCCTCAGATGTCTTTGATGGATCGTGTGAATGTCCGGCCAGTGACTGCAGTGGCCTGGACCTCCAACACTGGAACCTGCCCCAAAGATTTCACAATGGTAAGAACAGAGATACAGATTATAAATGTAAAAAATAGTGCATTGTCGGGTGTAGGAACCAGTTAATTTTTCATTTTACTCAACAGCGATGACATTTCATGTGGGAATTACAATAACTCCTCCTGTCTTTACTTTACTTTGTGTTTGTGGTGCTGATACCTTATGGAGCACTTTAATGTAATTATCTGATAAATAATATGACTTGCGTGGTAATGGTACTAACGGTCCACAAGAAGGCTGTTAAGGTTTTGGTGAATAAAATTATTTTATTATATTTGTATGTTAAGACTTAATTAGCAGTTATCCACACAATGTACTGAAACAATCTGTGGACGTACCTCCCAAACCAAGTTTGCAAGTGTTATGTGATAAACTTGGCACTCCACCCTTTCACCCCAATGGGGTTACTTCTGGCTTCAAAAAAACAAGATGAGAGTTCACAAACCAGTGGGTGATGTCACAGTGGCAACCATAATTTAACTATAAATTGTTCTGATGACCAGTATTTTGTTTCTGAAGAGACACTGAAGGATAATAGTTTAATGAATCCCCTTTTTGCTCCATCAAAATGCCAAGTCTTAATGGCCAGTGACATACTGTGACTTATCATGTTAATTGCTTATTTTGAAATGAGTCAGGCATGTTTGTGTTGCCTCAGCTGCCTAATTATACCCCTTCCTTTTCAATCTCTGTGTTTTCTGCAGATCAGCCTCACAGAAGACGGCACAGCAGCAAACTTTACACGTGGCTTTGGGATAAAGTCTGGATATTACCTCTGTTATTGTAAGGTAAACAAAAATCAACAAACAAGAAATACTTGATTAATTAACAAATATGTTACCTTTGCATTATGTTTCTCAATCTTCCATAAATGCAGGACTTGACAGGTGGTATGGTCGTGTCAGACATTCAGGTTATTTCCGATAAGGACTCAATTCCTCATGGTTACTGCTATATAGCGGAACACCTTGAACCAAGTGAGTACAAACACACATACACTCATATATTTTAGCAGTATGCGTCATATTCATTTAATTCTGATTTACCGTGTGTTTGTTTGTTCAGAGGCCAACGTTTCCAAGAAAAAACGTGTGTGCGCACGCATCGTCCCAGCAGGCAGTGTGGACACAGCTGTGTTGGATATTAAACTGACAGCCAAAAGCAAAATGATGTTGCAGCATTACACATTTGTGGGGTTGGTACCATTCAGAGATCCAAACATTTGTCTTTCACCTGTTTTATCAAAGCAGTTTATTAATTCTATAAACACAGTGGTCTTTAATGAGAGAGTGAAAAGGAAGATCTGATAGATGGTGCCATGATGTATGGCTTGGAGATGGTGGCACTGACAAAATGACAGAAGGTGGAGCTGGAAATTGCCGACTTGAAGATGCTGAAATTTTCACTGGCAGTGACCAGGATGGACAGGATTAGAAATGAGTACATCAGAGGGACAGCTCAGGTTGAGTGATTTGGAAACAAAGTCAGAGAGACTAGGTTGTGAGGGTTTGGACATGTTCAGAGGAGTGATAGTGGATATATTGGACAAAGGATGTTGAAGATTGCAGCTGCCAGACAGGAGGAAAAGAGGAAGACCAGAGAGGGTTAATGGATGTAGTTGAAGGAGGTCATGAAGATGGTTGGTGTGACAGAAGAGGATGTAAGGGAAGGGATAGGGTGAGCTGGAGATAGATGATCCATTGTGGTGACCCCTAACGGGAGCAGCTAAAGAAGGAGGCCTTTAATGAAATAGGAGTAATTCAAATACTTATTGGGTTGCTGTATTCAGTACTTTATATATAATTCTACAGTTCATAATCTGTCATTGCCTATACCTTTTCCCCAGTGACATCAATGGCTATGTGCTGTGGTGCAGAAAGGGCTACTTTTCTAACCCTGTGCCTCAAGCCAAACCCCGCAGTGTCAGCCTGGACATCCGCAAGCTTTCATTAGAGCAGCCGTCTGCTCCTCTGCCCCTCAGACCCAGGTACAGTGTTTATGTATAACGCTTAACATTTCTTCAGAGCCATACAGTTAAAATGATAGAGGTGTGTAGCCCCACAGCTCAGTTTTTATCTTGGCGGTGTTTTACTCTTATGGTTAGGATCTTTCTGTTTGTTTATGCAGCAACCCTCCACCTCCTCCATTGCCACCTGGCAGACTGAGTTACAGACGCTACAGTCTCCAGCCAAAGGCTAACTTGGACAAACCTGTTGACGGCAGCATTCAAGGAATTACAGGTACTCCAGGACTCTCCTCACACACAGGGGTCTTTATTTCCAATTCTCAACACTGGGACCCACGTAACTATTATATTTACTCTTACTATCTACAGCTCTAGATGGAGTTCCCTTTAGCCTCCACCCAAAATTTGAAACCCAGGCAAATGGGACGGTACGTTTCATATTTTCAGTTCTCAAGGGATGGATTCCAGTGCAAAAGATGGGTTATCACTCATTTGTTCCTTTTTTAGCCCAAGTCTCTGATATAAACATGTTTTAATATTTCTCTCTTAGAACGCTCAGCTGAACTCTCAGCTAAACAATATTCGCATAAAGTCTCTCCAAGACATTGAAAATGAGGTAGGTTATTATCTGATCCTTAATTTAAGCCATCTCACTCTTACTTCAGATTGATTCAATGAATTGAGAATATGCACACGTTGTTTTTCTTTTTTCAGTATAACTACACGTTCGCTGTCGAAGAAAATGCTGCCAAGCGAATCAGACCATCAGTACAAACAGAAGTTGCTATATCAACTCAGTGATGTTCCCTCTTTGCTAAAGTGACAAATTTCTGTTATTCCATTTTGTATTGTGTGGGTTTGTGAGATAATACTTCCAAACATAAATGAAGGATAAGCACGCCAACAATAAGGTTTACATTATCAGTCCTTAAAACTGTCATATTTAAGATTGACCTTAAAGTCGTCCATCTGTTAGGCTATCCAGAATTGCTATCATTGAGCTTTGAAAGTTTCCATCTCCCAAAGAAAAGGCTTGTTGTAACAAGATCTTACATTTAAGATCTTTAACTGCATTACAGAGTTGTCATAGATGTCATGAATATACAGATTAAGCCCAAAATACTTTTCTTTTACATGCTTAATTTACAAATTTAGAATACTTCTGTTTAAAAAGGAAGATGCACTTTGCAATTTAAGATGTATTTTTTCCTCCTCCTTCACTTGCTCTGTTGTGTGTTATCTGGTGTGTTTCATAGTTACGTATCCTCGTTTGAATTTCTAGAAATTGTAATATTGGGCCTTGGTGGATAAACTTTGCTACAAATGATAACTTATTAGATACACTAACATATCCTAATGTAGAAGGAGTATTTCTTGTATGAAGAACGCTATTGGGTATGTATTATTTCAAAACAATATTTATATATGTATATCTTATTTAAAGGTGAATTTTGAATTTTTTAAATATTTGCTCTGTAAGCTAGTTACTTAAAGGTTTGTGGTAATAAGTAGACATCTTTTTCATTTTAAGTAAGGCTGAGTAAGGACCAAATATTTATCTATATATAATGTTTTAATCATCTCTGTAACAAACTTTTATTACATGGAAAAATTAAAAACCTGGGGAAACAGTAAGTGAGGCGTGTTGCTTTTATATACTGTAAACCCAGTCACAGGGGCCAAATGCAAGTGTACTCTTAGTGCCGGTCCCAAGCCCAGGTAAATGAGGAGGGTTGCGTCAGGAAGGGCATTCAGCGTAAAATCTTTGCCAAATCTAATTACGGATTTATAATACAGCAGCCGCAAGAAGAAGAAGAAGTTGCTTTTATATACTGTAACTTTAAAAATGCCCTAAGTCATAGAAAATAAGCTTTTAGACTCATGAATAACTCAACCAAATATGCTGTTTCAGATGAAAAACTAAATTTCGGTCCAGAAATTTTTCTCTTTGCCCCACCACAGTGGATTTTAAATCAAATGATCAAAATGTGTGCAGACTTTCCGCTTTAATTCAAGGGGTTTAATAAAAAAATTGCATTAGCTGTTTAGGAAATAAAGCCTTTTTCATTCTTTGTCCCTGAATTTCAGAGGCTCAAAAGTAATTGGATAATTGACTGACAAGAAGTTTCATGGTCAGGTGAGGCCTGTTCTATTAGTATTCCATGGTAAACTAAGCAGATAAAATATCTGGAGTTGATTCCAAGTGTTAAACTTAGATGTGGTAGCTCTTTACTGGAACTTTTGTTATGAGGTCCAAAGAGGTGTTACTGCAAATGAAGCAGGCCATCAATGAGGCTGAAAACTCAAAGGAAAACTTTAGGAGTGGCCAGCAATCTGGAACATACTTAAAAAGAAGGAATGCATATATGCATAGCTCAACAATGCCAAAATGCCTTGAATAGCACAGAGGACATCTAAAGTGGATGATCACAGAATTAGATACTATAGATAGATATTTTATTAATCCCAAAGGAAATTTCAGAAATTAACTTGCTTAAGTAAAACCTTTTCACAACATCTAGCCAAGTCAAGAACATGCTCAAGGAGGTAGGTGAATCACTGTCAGAGTCAACAATCAAGAGAAGTTTTTATGAATTTAAATCCAGAGGATTTAGAACAAGGTGCAAACCACTGGGTACACTCGCGAAAAGGAAGGTCAGATTAGAATTTGAAAGAAGGCATCTAAAACATTTCTAGAAAAAAATTCTTGGGACAGATGAAACCAAGATGTACCACAATGAAGGGAAAAGAATGGAAAAGGAAAGAAACAGCTCATGATCCAAAGTGTACCATGTCAAATGTGGTGGAGGCAATGTTATGGCATAGTAGTGTTTATTGATGAGACTGCTGATAAAAGTAGCAGGGTGGATTCTGAAGTGAACAGGCCCATACCCTCTGCTCTGATTCAGCCAAATACTGCAAAACTGATTGGAAGGTGCTTCACAGTGCAAATGGATAATGACTCAAAGCATACTGAAAAAGCAACCCAAGAGCTTTGCAAGCCAAAGAAATGGGATATTCTTTATTGGCTAGTCAGTCACCTCAGCCCAATAGAGCAGCTTTTAAGTTACTGAACACAAAACAGAAGGCAGAGTATATTAAGGAAGAAAACACAGCATTTGGTGATGCCCATCAGTATTAGACTTTAGGCAGCCATTGACTAATACAGATTTGTCTCCAATTATTGAAAACAATCCTTGTTTGTAACAGTTTGTCCCATTACCTTTGAACTCCAGAAAATCGGGGTTGAGTGAATAGTCTAGTGAAATACTGCCACCTGCTGTATTAAACTGGAATGTTATGTTCATTATCTGACTGGGTATTAAGTTTTGTTTTATAATTCATTTATTAAGATCATTAGGTCTATTTTTCCTTTTACCTGAGTTATTTTCTCTTTGAGATTATAGCAAAGCTTTTTACTGATATTAAAGGTGATAACTAAAGATTTTTTCTTTGGGCATTAATGTAGAGACACTTTTCAATTAAAAAGCAGTTTTTTTTACTATTTGAAAAACCTGAAAAGCCATAAGAAAAATGAATTTGAACTGACTTTTTTCTTTCAAAAAAAAAAAGTTAAACTAATTATTTTAGCGGTACAATTCAAGTTCAAAAATTAATACAACTGCCAATTTTGACACTCTGGTGACTTTCCAAACACAGTAAAAGCTTATGTATTTAAATTTTTTGTTGAATGTGGAGTTTTTTACTTTCATCCTAAAGAAATATTCTTTATTCTTATAAAAGCTCGTTATGAAATATAGCTGCCCTGTAATAATATAGCGTAAGACACACAAGATGCAACATCAGTTATTGGACCTAGTAAACTAAAGGCTGTAAATATGTTTAACTTTAACTATTTTCAACTTTTATATGCTTACACATTCTCGGATAGTTTGCCAGGGTGGAGTTTGCAAAGTAAAGAGTTAAGGAATGGGTGGCAGTGGACAAAACCACTGTGATGGGAGGATACAGGAGGGGGAATCCACCTTTCAAAACCTACATAGTTATTGTTTTCCTTTGATAATTAAAGTAATAGCTTACACTGAGTGTAGTATTATTTAAAATGTCATAGCTGAGGAGGACAAAGCTATCTTTCACAGAAAAAGGTGAGCCAGACCTCTTTATCCCCTCTGTAATTCCTATCAGCGACTGCATGAGCTGAGGGGCAGTGCCACCTCAGTCCCCCAAGGACCGTCCCTGTACATGGCAGCACCGGACATTTAGTCACCAGTCTGGAAAAACAAGACGCGAACAGCCGCAGTTTAAAGTCACCTTTAATGTCGCTGAGAGCTGCGTTATAGTATGGCGTACTTATCATTACAGAGTCGGTATGGTTCGCTGCTGGCAGATTCTTGCTGGTCTGTTTGTTCTGCTTTCCGGAAAACGAGCTTTGATTCCAACCAGCTGTTTCCCGCCTCACACAGATCAGCTGCGCACACACACACACACACACACACACACAAACTCGTAGTAGGCGGAGGCAAGAAGCCACACACACACACCGGAGGAGCCCATCAGCTGTGGAAGGCAACACAGCTTGAATTAACTTTTATTTTTCTGACGCCTTTTCTTCAGACTCGCCGAACTGAAAGCGGTATTTTAGATGTGAGCTGTTAGAGAACACAGCGGGAGCTCCGAGGGGGGAAACAAAACAGCGAGCAGTTATTTATTCCAAAAAGGAGAGCAGGGGAGGGAGAAGAAAACAGAAAACACGGACTGAAGGTGGCTTTGAAAGCATGGAATATTTCATGATGCCGACAGAGAAGATACCGTCCTTACAGCAGTTCAAGAAAACGGAGAAGGATGTGATTGGTGGTCTCTGCAGGTGCGCAGCATATTACAGCTACATGTGTTCATATCAAACTGCTTGAACAAAATAACCTTTTCGTGCGGCGTGTGTTTAGACGTGTGTGTGTGCGCGCTGCAGTCTGACTTCATGTAGCCTGTTAGCTGATAGCCTCGCTGCCATGTCTTGGCAGCAGGAGCGTGGTTGTGGAAATTAGCTGCCAGCGCTTGTGCCAGTTGATGTCGTTAGCGGCGAGAATATACTAGATTTCCGCCTTGTGTTATTACAATGTACCGGGAGTATTGTTTGCAGTAACTTATTATAAAGCGTGTTTGTGATCGCATGTCTCACTAATATGTAAATCGGTGAAATGAAATCGATATATTGGCGTCCGGACGAACACCAACCACGTGGTAGTTAACGTGTTCCCCGCCGCTTTACTCCGAAACGTAAAATCACATGTTTGTAACGGCACAGTTCCCCTCAAACCTCGCTGTTTTTTAACTAAGTTGCCTTTGTGTTTCATCGACATGTAGTTGTCTTAAGTTGGGGGAGTGTAAAACCACGTTCGGGGTGTCAAAATCCGTGTTTAAATACCGCTCCGCGGAGCAGTCGTCGTTGCGTCTAGTGCTAAAATTAGCTTAGCTTGGCTAACTAGTTAGCTTTCACTGCGCACTCCTCTATCAGGCGGTGGAAATCAATAGTTATCTTTTAACTCTTATTCACTGGTCTCTTCGCGTGAAACACGTCGTCTAACGCGTGTTGCGACAGTTTCAGGTGTGAGTCTGTTAACAGCAGATCAATACGTGAGTGCTAGCTTCGTGCTAATTGGGGAAAGCATTGTTCTCCGTGATACCAGGGGGCCTGCGGCTGCTGGCGGAGTCACATTTCACTGCTGCTGCCGTCCAGACGCGCCCCCCTGCGGCCGTGTTGGAGCTCCGCAGCTCCTGGCAAAGGCAGCTGACAACAGCTGGTTTATCTTTGATCTTCCAACCCCGACCCGCCAAGTTCCTGGGGAAAAATGTGACGTCTTTTACTGAGTCGTGTCGGTGACAGAGGGAGACCGTTTACAAGACAGTATTGAGACCTGCTGTGGTGTATGGTTTGGAGACTGACTCTTTCAAAAAAGAGTGGAGGTGGCAGAGTTTGGAGACTGTTAGAGAGGCAAGGTGTAGATAGTTTGCGCATGTGCAGAGGGTGATGGTTTGCATTTTGGACAAAAGATGTTGAATGTGGGGCTAAGAGACAGGAGGAAAAGAGGAAGACCACAGAGAAGGTTCATGGGTGTAGTTAAGGAGGACATGAAAAGAATGCAAGGGATGGGGTGAGATGGAGGCAGGTGATCTGCTGTGACAACCCCTAACGGGAGGAGCCAAAAGAAGTAGTATGATCAAAAACACTAATGAGTTATCTCCATTTGTGTCTGCATGTGTAGAAACATAGCAATACGAAGAATGGATATACTATTGAGAGCAGCCCAGTGGTGCCGTGTCTAGCACTTTCACTTCACAGCAAGATGGTCTAAGTTTGAATCCATCTGCTGGCCAGCCTGGCTCCTGTCTGTGTGGAGTCTGTGTGCTCTCTCCATGCTTGTGTGGGTTTTCTCCTACTCCAGCTTCCTCCCACAGTCCAAAGATATGCAGATGGCTTAGATTAATTAGCTAGTCTAAATTGATCATAGGTATGAATGTGAGTGTGAATGGTTGTCTGTTCCTCTGTTGGCTTTGTAGTGGACTGACGAACTGTCCAGTGTGCACCTCGCCTTTCGCATATGACAGTTGGGACAAGCTCCAGCACCCTGAATTAGATAAGGAAATGGATGGATGGCTATTGGGGATGGGTGGTGATAACATTTTTCCTTTCAACACAATACCATTATTTTATGGTTACTTTTTTATCAATACAGATATGTTTTGCCCCTGAAGGGAAATCACAGGGGCAATATGAAATGCGAATAAAACTGATAAACATAAATGCTTCAAAGGATTGCTTAAAAAATGATAAAATGGATCTGAGTAAAATAAATTAAAAAAGATGAAAATTTTTAAAATTCTAATAAAATAATTAGACTTCAAATTAGTACAAAATTAATTACATTTTTAAATTGAAAGATCAACATTGCTCAAGAATCTCCATTAAACCAGTAACACATCATGCCACATCATCACCAACACTAGCAGCAATAACATCAGCAGCAACAAAATGCAAAATGATCATTTCACTCGCTTTTATTCCACTGAAAGAGAACTTGTACATTGACCTTATTCTGACTTCTCACCATTCTTTGTCTGAATTATGAACACTTGCTGTCACTTAACAGGTGCCAGTGTTTTTCAATGAAAACAGCTAATGCATTTTTTTTTTCTTTCTTTGACTGACTAAGAAAGCTCAGAGTGAGGTCAAACTGAGCAGGGTAGTGAGGATGGAGGCTGCGCAGTGAGCCTTAAGCTCTGACATCTGCTCGGCTGCCATAATCATGTGACACAGAAGACTATCTAAATTAGGCCCGGGCTGGTTTTCACACATAAATTTGATGCCTGAAACTCTCAAAAGTGAAGACAAATTGCACATTTTGTATTAGCATAGTGGTATCATGATATTTTGACCCATTGGGTATCGAAGTATCGATACCAGAGTGTTGATGCACCCATCCCGGCTATATTATTGTTCAAATTGCATTTAACAAGCACATAATTGGCATGTTTATTAAATGAACAAAGTTTCAGTTGATAGTATATTATTCTTAAGTTAATTGTTTCAGTGCACATATACACAGCATGTATCAACCAGTTGGATAAGATAATCCTTTGATGGTCCCACAGTGGGGAAATTTCAAATGTGACAGCAGCACACCAGTATTAAAAGAAATCACTCCAAAAAGAAGAAAACACTAAAAATAATAAAACGTATAATAGAAAATAATATGATTGTATAATAATAGACAAAACTATTAGTACTACTACTAATAATAATATTAGATAATAGAAAATAGAATAGATTAATATTACAAGAAAGAAAAACGTACAGTTATGGCAATTGTTTTTTTTACAACATTTACATGTATATTTACACTTACATCATGGTTCTTATTTACAGAGTGCATTTTTTCACAGTGACATAATGCTGTTTGATATGTCAGGTCTATAAGCAAATAAGGTGATGCTTACCAAATTCAGTGTCTAGTAGACTAATAGATGGCTCGAGGTGTCGTAATGAAGAGATAAAAGTTTAAGTTTTTGGTTTCTTTGGCACATAACAAAATGCACTGGAGAGAAGAAATTCTGTAGAAGTAAGGCAGAATACGTGTGTTGACAGCGAGGCAGGTGGAATGATGAAGATGCATGAGTAAAGGTAGTGAAGGTGGGTGGGTTTAGATAACTAGGGTCACCCATCCAAAGCAATGGACAGAGCACAAGAGAGGTGAAGAGCATTTTGGTGACAGTGTAAGAGGGGCAAGACTGAGATGGTTTGGACTTGTGCAAAGGAGGGATAGTGGAAATATTGAACAAAGGATGTTGAAGATGGAGCTGGCAGGCAGGAGGGAAAGAAGAAGCCAAAAGAAAATAAATAACACAATAAATAAACAGAGGTGGCTCTTAGCTGATGAGCTTGACTTTCATCACACTAACACACAAAATGGCAGGCAAAAAGACCATTTTCACACGCCACTTCAGATTTTAGGCTATTTTGCTTCTATAAAATGTTTCTCTTTAAGAACTCAGGAAATGCACATGTTGATTAAACAATATGTGATTTTTTTCATATTTCAACCTAATTCCTCAGAAAATGTCTAATACAATAATTAAATTTGGATTAATCCTAGTAATTAATGAAGGAAGATTCTTGCTGATATGTTTTATCGTGGTTTCCAATAAAATCATGGCATGTTAACAAACACAGCCAGCAGATTAAGTCATGTTTACAAGAGCTGTTTCCGAATCTCCCAAATTAATATAAAATGAAAATCAAATGCAAAGCAGTTGATAGGTTTAGACCTTAACTTAAATGTGTTATAGTGGTAAAAGCTCTTCAGTGGCCATGTTAAAGAATACTTTTTCTTTCAGCTTAAATATAGCTGAAGTTAATTGCTTGTAAATGTTTATAATCAAATCATACAATTTAATTGAAGCAAGGTTGCTCATTAAAATGTTTACAGCCATTCAAGCAGTGTCCTCTGTCTGACCTTTAAGCTTAGTAAAATTGTAAAAAATCTGGTTCTTCCGGTTTGTAACTGATTTACGTATTTCTCCCCCTGAGTAAATATGACAGGTTTTTCCACCTTGACAGCCATACTCATGGGTTAAAGGTACTTAAGGGGGCACTGAGTTCAGCTCAACCAAACCCAAAGGCATCCGTGCAGTTAGTAAAAGTCCTGTAAAGTCCCAGTTCAAAGGTTTAAAGTGTCATTCAGTTACAGATTTTATTGTTCCCTTGTGTCATTTTAATCCAGAATTGCAGATTTGTATCAGAGTTGGGGGGTTGTTGGGTTCAAATTCAGTTTTGTGTTACTGGCCTGTGATTTTAATAGCATGTTAAAATAAATTACGTAGGTCATTGTTATAATGAAAACCTGAAGGATAAAATGTGTTTTAGGGTGTGACTTCAGGACAGAATCATGGTAATCTCCCTCCTTTCTTTGACCTTTCTCTTTCAGCCTGGCCAACATCCCTCTCAGTCCAGAGACGGCCCAGGACCAAGAGAGGCGAATCCGAAGAGAAATCGCCAATAGCAACGAACGCCGGCGTATGCAGAGCATCAATGCAGGATTCCAGTCACTTAAAACACTTCTGCCGCACACAGATGGAGAGAAACTCAGCAAGGTGTTGCAAACGCAGAATATTTTTCAGACTCCGCAAATAAACCACTGATGTAGTGTGAATTATAAAGTGACTGCAATAATGTATACAGCAGTAAAATAAAACACCTTGATTTCATTTTTCACTTAGCGTCAGCAGAAATTTTGTGGATTTGAGTTCAACTTTTTTTTTTTTTTTTACTTCTAGGCGGCCATCCTGCAGCAGACAGCAGACTACATTTTCACCTTGGAGCAAGAAAAGACACAGCTTCTGGCACAGAACAACCAGCTCAAGCGCTTCCTCCAGGTACCAATATGTGTCACTGTTTTTCAACCTAAATGTGTCTTGAATCACAAATCGGGTTGATGAAATAATAGTGTTATTAGTTTAGGTCATTAAATATGAAATATTTACCTCACACAAGTACTAACAGTTTGCTTTAGGGCCACACATAGGTTCTCCCTGAGTAGAATACAAAAAATAGCAGACAGTAGACTGTTTTGAGTTCTTTCAAATGTTTTATCCCATAACAGAGATGCATTTGCTGCAAGTATGCACCCTGGGAAAAATCCCACTTCTTGTCACGCAGGGTTGACTTCACGTTGCCATGTTTGTATGTTTAATGTGTTAGGGAGATTCAAATGTAGCATGATGTTAAATGTAGGCTTGGGTCATATTATTGACATGTCCCACTGTATTTGGGGAATACAGAAGCCATATTCTTCTGCAGAGTCAGAAACATGCTTGCAATTTTTACATTAAACTGACAACAGTTCTATATTCTCCTGACTCCTGTGAACATAGATCCCACATTGACATGAACTTCCTATTTAGATTACAATGGAAAAGTAGGTAGTGAAGTAAAGTAGTAAAAGTACTAAAAAAAATCTAGTATTGTGGGTTGGTAGTCTTGTAACCTAGCTAGATTGTTAGGTCTGTTTTAAGAGAAAAGAACACTTCAGTGTGAGCACTCTTTTCTTTAAATTAAAATTATTGATCTCAAAAGAGAGGTTAGTGACACAATAAATTTGAAACTATTTTTTTTAGAAGTTTTAGAAACTAATCCAAAAAATCTTGTCTGTTTTTTTTTTTTTTTTCTTTAGTTGTTTTTTTTTGGGGGGTTTGTT